>APFE030299091.1:24866-118176 GCA_000404065.3 Pinus taeda
GCACCAGAAGAACAGATAAGGATAGAAGAAAAGACTCCATCCAGGTACGTTCAGAAGAATCATCCAGAATCTCAGATTTTGGGGCAGAAAGAGGCTGGTATACAAACAAGAAGAGCAATAGAAGAAGCTTAAAGCTATTTGGCATTACTCTCCTCCACTGAGCCACAAAATGTAAAAGAGGCATGCAAAGATGAATGTTGGGTCAAGGCAATGGATGATGAACTTGAGAATATTGAAAAGAACAACACTTGGGAGTTGGTTCCTAGACCAAAAGATAAGAATGTCATAGGGACAAAATGGATATTCAAAAACAAGTTGAATGAAAATGGGGAAGTTGTTAGAAATAATGCCAGACTTGTTTGTAAAGGGTATGCTCAACAAGAAGGAATAGACTTTGAAGAAACTTTTGCTCCCATTGCTAGGCTTGAGGCCATCAGAATGTTCCTTGCTCTCTCTAGCTTTTAGAAATTCAAAGTATTTCAAATGGATGTGAAATCTGCCTTTCTGAATGGAGACTTAGAAGAAGAAGTGTAGATTGAGCAACCAGATGGATTCATTCTTGGAAATGATCCAAAACTTGTATGCAGACTTAAGAAGGCTCTATATGGTCTTAAACAGGCTCCAAGGGCTTGGTACTATCGTCTGGACAAATACCTTCATCAACAAGGTTTTTCAAAAGGATCGGCACATAGCAATCTTTATATGAAAATGACAAATTGCTAATACTTGTTGTGTATGTTGATGATATCATATTTGGCAGCAATGAAGAAGCTATGAGTCAAAATTTTGCCTTGGTGATGCAGAAAGAATCTGAAATGTCCTTGATTGGAGAGCAGACATATTTTCTTGGTTTACAAATCCAACAAAATGAAGGAGGTATCTTTTTATCTCAAACCAAGTACCTCAAGCAGATCTTGAAGAAATATGGGATGGAGGATTCAAAACCTGTATGTACCTCGATGGTGACAGGATGCAGCCTCAGCGCAAATGATGACTTGGCAGCAGTGCATCAACCAACCTATAGATCTATGATTGGTAGTCTTCTCTATCTAACAGGAACCCTACCAGACATCATGAATGCAGTGGGAATAGTTGGAAGATTTCAGGCAAATCCAAAGGAAACTCATCTTCAGGCAGTAAAGAGAATTTTCAAGTATCTTCAAGGAACTCAAAACTATTGTCTATGGTATCCTAGAGATACAGATCTCACTCTTCATGCTTATACAGATGCAGATTGGGCTGGAAGCGTGGATGACAGAAAAAGCACTAGTGGTGGTGCATTCTTTATGGGTTCCAGATTAGTATCTTGGTCAGCAAGAAACAGAGTTCGATTGCTTTATCTACAGCTGAAGCAAAATATGTGGCTGCTACATCTTGTTGCACACAACTCCTTTGGATGATGGAAACTTTGCATGATTTTCAAATCACTTGTACTCCACCTATCTCCGTCTTATGTGATAATACAAGTGCAATCAACATTTCAAAGAACCTAGTCATGCATTCAAAGACCAAGAACATACCAATCAAGGATCATTTTCTCCGGGAACAAGTGCTGGAACAAAAGGTCAAATTGGAGTATGTTCCCTCCAAGGAACAAGTTGTTGATATACTCACCAAACCATTTCCCAGGGAGACATTTGAATACCTTAGATAGAAGCTGGGGGTTGTTGATGCATCATCCTGCTGTTGAATCTTGTCTGTTGTAAGCAGGTGGATAAACGTACATTTTCCGGTCTATTTGGGTCGAATGGGTCTATCAGAGATCATCTGGCACAAGTTCAGGGGGAGCATATATTCTTCTAATGATGCATTGTTGGCATTATCTTAGAAGTCCTTGGTTTGGTTTTTCAAGAGTTTTCTGGTGGAGTAGATCAATGTGTGTTGGTCTGAAGGTTGATTCTGCTGATAGTTGTTCTTGTCTCTATGTCATGTACTTCTTTTCATATCAAGGTCATGTAACGTCCTATTTTGGTTTCCCCACTATGCCTGGGATGAATAAGTTTTTTCTATCTAGTGTATTCCCACTTGGATGGGAGATGGATGTATGTATGAATATTGATGATAGGAAGGTTACTTATAATGTATGGAGTCATGTTCTTTCTTGTAGAACATCTTTTTGCAGACAACATTTCAGCACAGAGCATATACAAAGGGGGAGCTCGTTCAAAGTTTTCCGCAGGTACTCAAGGGGAGTATGGTAGTCCACCCCTTTGCCCTTGATGTCAAAGGGGGAGAGTGATTGGTTGTTGTTGCCATCAAGTCCAAAGGGGGATATTGTTGGCATTATGATACATATGTTGTACTTGATGGCAACCCACTAATCTCAGATGATAAATTATAGTGTAACAAAGTTCACGCACTTTCATGCAGAGAAAAGTTCCTTTCATGCAAATAAAAGTTCACGCACTTTCATGCAGAGAAAAGTTCCTTTCATGCAGAGAAAAGTTCATGCACTTTCATGTAGAGAAAAGTTCACACACTTTCATGCAGAGAAAAGCGCACGCACATGGGAAATCTTATGGTTGGTTCATGGTATTAGTCCGAAAGTTTTTGATCCTATGGTTTTGGTCCGTGGTATTGCATCTAAAAGTATTGAACCCATGTATTGGGTCCGTGGTATTGTTTCTCAATGGTTTTGGTCCATGGTTTTGAGTGAGGCCTAACCTATAAAAAGGAAATGAGACCATTTGGCTAATCACAAGTGTTGAAAATATTAAGAAGAGCAAGATCTGAATTTATGATAATCGGTTGGTGAGACATAGTTGAATATGAATCAAGGAGAAACCGGAGCATTATAAGTCAGATCTACTGAAGAGAGCGGCAACGGCGCAGTGCGGAGGTGCGCAGAACCAGAGAAGAAGCAGGTGTGGAGTTGCATAGACTTGTCACAGCAGAAGTGCAGATATTCGCAGGTTTCCTTCGGTGAAGTTGCAGACCTTTCTTGAAATATATTTTAGCTGTCTTTTATCTGTTTCTGCAAAGATCTGGGTTTAAATTGGTGTCTGGCTATTGGTGTTATTTTCTGGTTACTACATCTTGAGAAGTTATTTGTTTAAAGGAGATTAGGTGATGCACATGTACATGATGTTTTGGGTCCAGTTTGAAAATTGATGAAACGTGGTCCCTGGAAGGAAAGAGAAGGTAGTAGCCTTCTATAGGTCAGCACCTACGTACTAGTATTTTAGCTAGTACAAGAGCTAAGGGGGTTGTAGCTCCCTTCCAGAAGAAGCTGGAAAATGAGAGAGGGTTGTAGCACTCTGCAGGTTGCAGCCTGCGTACTCGTAAAAGACTACACCAGTACAAAATCATTGTAAGAAGAAGTTTCTAATTGAAAGAAGATAGAGACATATTGCAGCAGGTGGTTTTCACCCACATTGGGTTTCCACCTTACATCTTGTGTTCCTTGGTGTGACTGTCTATTTTGTGTTCCTGCTCATTATTCTATGGTTCTCACATACAGATTAATGACAAACATATGAATAATAAATTAAATTATAAGTTTGGAAGGTATATGCAAGTTTCAATTGTTAGATCTGAAAATATTTGTATAAATTGATAAGAGTTTGATAATACTGATTTACCCCCCCCTCTCAGTATTATTTCCAACACCATCATCACCATGGTCCGAGTCAGGGGCACCTAACTCTCTACCTTCCTTGGCAACGTTGGATATTCCTGACTTATACAAGCTGAAAAACGACCCCATCTACCACAACTTACGATGGTCGTCGATCCCACATAAAATACCAACGGACATTCCAAAGTTCGATGGAAAACAAGGGGAGTATTCGGGCACCCACATCACCACCTACCATCTCTGGTGTGTTTCAAACTCTATGGTGGATGATAGTGTCCAATTATATCTCTTTCCCCACACCCTCATTGGAAACACAATGAAATGGTATATTGAGTTACCATATGCGTCGGTAAACACCTTTGACACTCTAGTGATGGAATTCCTAAAGCACTTCCAGTTACCAATCCGCTATGAGACTGGACAGAGCTCCTCACTTCATTTGGTCAGGATACTTCCACCCACATCTCTGATCATATTCATGAATGGAGATGTAGGTGGAGGTTAGTAAAATCTCCCATCCCAGACTTTCTCTTAACGAACTGGTTCTGCAAGTCCTTACTCCTACAAATCGCTAAAGATGTCGCTTTAGGTGGTGTGGTCACAGAAGACCAATCCGTACATCATGCCCAAAACTTAGATTTGACATATTCACAGTCTGGCACTCTTTGTGAAATAATCCCCAATGCTCCGGGGAACCCCAATGCTTCGGCCACTCAGCACCTTAGAGTGCACACCAACGGGATTGTCGGTGTAACCTCTGGGGCTACTGTAAAACAACTTAGTGGTTCCATTTCCAAGTTGGCACTGGTCCCCTCTACCAATACGATTGCTCTTCTTGCCACTGCGATAAACTCTGTGTAGTCTACATAAAAATCCAGTGGCAAGAACAAGAAGAATAAGAAAAAGACCACTCCTTCTGAAGAGTCGTCACTCAAGTAGCCCAACCTAAAACAGAATTTCATTGTGCCTACTGATGAAGAAAAGGATAAACCAACCAGATATCCATGTAAACTCTGTGCTAAAGACCATATGACTTAGCATTGTCCACTGATTCAGGAATGCACAAACTACCTTGCTAAAAGGGACTCTGGTAAGGCACCTGTTGTCCTCAGAAATCCTTTTCCTACTCAACAATAGCAAAAAATCTTCTTGCCAACCAACTGCAACCCTCGCAAGGGGGAAGTGATGGTTTGCAACATCCTTCGGTTGGTGAAGGATCTTCTACCGTTTACACATTTGAAATGGTAGAAATTGCCACAAGAGCCAAATCTTATGGAGCTCCTGTTGCTCTGGCAGAAAAACCATCCTCAGGTCAGAACCCATCACTGCCCAACGATTTTCATATCAAAAGGCTGGTTGAGGACTTTGTAATTAGACCCCAAAAGGGGCACTTCGATGCACAACACACAATACATCTGCACATGCCGCCCAACACTACAACATCATAGAAGATTTGGCACAAGTGTCGCCGTCTATGTCGGTGCTCAAAGTATTACAAACATGCCCAACACAATGGAAAGCTTTGCTTTAAGCCATTAGAGGTATTGACCCAATGGATTCCATGCTTGCTATTTTTGACTTGGACAAGTGTAAACCTCACCTTTCTCACTAGCTTTCCAAGTGCATATCACTTCGAAAGGTAAAGTTATACACAAAACTGTCATCAACGAAGGTGCTTCAACCTATGTCATGTCGGCTTCATGTTGGCTCTCCTTGGGTTCTCCAACCCTAACCCCGCTGTCAAACTCCTTGAAAGCTTTCAACGGCCACACCTTTATCCCAAAAGGGTACCTAGCTAGTTTCCCCATCACTTTGTCTGGGAAAACTATAATGGTGGACATAGAAGTCGTAGACAGAAAACTTGACTATAATCTCTTATTGGGTCGCAGTTGGACATATTCCATGACGACCGTCGTATCTACTATCTTTCACATCATCCAATTCCCATTGGATGGAAAGGTAGTCATAATAGATCCGTTGTCTTTTTGCACCCCCGATTCTTAACCATTACCAAGTGGCTCCGTACCCCTAGTAGGAGGTGGAACTGACTCTTATGTAAGTTTAGATACTGGTCTACTGAAGGCTTCTTCCCTCATGGGTTGTTTTCCTCTTCAGTTGCCCTAGGTTCCACAACCGGTCAATATGCTTTCATCTATTCCTCATGAACTGATCAATCCATGGATCCTGCTAGCTCCTTCGGACCTTGACACATTCGAAGACCAGATGCCACTGTCACCAACTAAGTTTTCCTACCAGGCCATTCAATCCGCATCCAAACCTCTAGTCATGTCAGTTACTACTGACGATACCACTACCCCTTCCATAATCGCAGCTTCTTTTGATCTCCTCGATCATGTCCTCCCTACGGACGAGGCTATTCGAAAAATCATGAGTTTAGAAGAGCGACCTTGGGAGGATTGGCAACATTGTCTTTCGATATCTGATTCAGACACAATGCCTCTTCAAATCCTTTCTCCTGACATACCAAAAATCGTCTCCTCACCCTATACAACCATCCAAACTTTGGATGCAGAAGGAGACGTGGGAAATATTTCAAAGACATTGCTCACCAATATTTCTGTCAAGACAAGCATCATGGGAAAACATCCAGGTTGGAGCCAATTGCAACCCTGAGGAAATTGCAAGCTTCACCTGCCTATTTAAGGAATTCCTCGATGTATTCACCTAGTCTTATGAGGAAATGCCCGGCATAGATCCTTCTCTTGTCGAGCATGAGATCAAGCTTTACGACAATGTAAAACTTGTCCGTCAAAGACTTCAACCGGTCCATCCCCACAAAATGGCAACCATAAAAATCAAATTGGAAAATTTGTTACATGTTGGTTTTGTTTATCCCGTTCCTTTAACAGAATGGGATTCCAATCTGGTTCTTGTAGATAAAAAACAAGGAACCATCCGCTTATGTGTCGATTATTGAGACTTGAATGCCGCATGTCCTAAGGATAATTATCTGACACCATTCATCGACCAAATCATCGAGGACTGTGTTGGTTGTGAATCATTTTCATTTATGGATGGATTCTTAGGTTATAACCAGATCACTATAAAACCCAACGACCAGCATAAAACTGCCTTCGTATGCCCCTGGGGTGTCTTTGCCTATAGAAAACTCCCATTCGGTTTAAAGAATGTTGGAGTGACTTTTCAAAGATCCATGGATTACGCATTTCATGATAGCAGGCATATCAAGCTTACTTGGATGACCTTCTAGCTTGTTATCTCAAAATCTGACCCTGGAAGGCTGCAGACCAGGAAGACCTCAAGTAACTATTTCAAACCTACTTTAGGCTAGGGCTTAGCCTCCTCAACCTGAGAGGGCTCTCTCAAAAGGGTTAATGATTTTTTCAATTGTGATTAAGATGGCTAACTCTTGTGAAATGAATATAAAATATGAATGGTGCAAACACAATTAAAATCTATCCATTGGGCTTATGGATTCAACATCATTTCAGTATGATAATGGTTTCAACCTTACATAGAAGTCAGGGCATTCAGCATTCAACACATTCAGAACATACCAAAAAATATAGGACCACGCAGTCTATGAATGTATACAGGAAGTTAGAGCACCATAAGTGAATTCTAAGTGATTACACATTCATACCACTGCAAATATTAGGAAAAGAACAATACAACACATTCTGAACATCAAATCCCTCATGAGTCCTGAGAAGCAAAGCCAAACTTGTATTACTAAAACAGAGTCTTTACATAAGCCAAATATCAAAGCTTTTTTTTATAAATTTCCAACCCTTTGTACATTGCTCTTTCTCCTATTTATAGAGCTCTTCTACTTGATTGAGATTCCTCCTCAAGCATCAGGGGAACTCGAAATCTACCTCCAATGACACCTATTCAACTTTTAACTGCCTATTAAATGTAACAAACTTCAACTAGACTTTCTAGAGATCTAATCAAGTAGGATTCTAACACCATGTTATGCTAATAATAGCCTTGATTACAATGGTTCTCATTCTTTGACATCTGGTCCCTTTTTAGTTTGGCTGTGATGGATGTTCAAGGCTCCATGCTGGTCTTCAATGCCACATCTTCTCCATTGTCCTGAAACATAGGAAACTACCCTTGCTCATCGGTCTTTAGTTTGCCTTACAATTTTCGAATCCACAGAAGCATGTCCTTCATCTTTGATTATCCAAAATGTAACAGATGGCCACGTCCTTGATGTGCTGTCCACCTCCTTTATGTGTAAAGGCAAAAACTCTTTCAAGCTATTTTGACATATTTTGACGGTGGTAAATGTGCTCACTTTATGACAAAAATTTAAAGTTGGATTCGAATCCATATTTTCTCCACCTATCTTAACCTGGTTGAATGTTGAAGCTTCAGATGATGCCTTATATATATTCCCCTTTCAAAATTTCCCGCTTATGTTTCAAAACCGGTTGATTGATATTGGATTATTTAGCTTCAACAGTTTCATAGCGCGCTACGAAATTGCTGAGCTCTAGTCATCACCTTCAGCAGTTTCGTAGCACGCTACGAAACTGCTGAGTTGTTTCAAAAATCACAGTTTCAACCCAAAACTTTGCTATTTGAGCACTTTGCTGTTAAAACATTCTTGCAACTGTTTCAAGACCTTCCAAAACTGAATGGGAATGTTTGGAAAGATTATACCAAGAAAAACTATTAAAACTTTGAAACATATCCTTACTTGAAGTGAGTTTTCTTTATTGAGATCCTTTTTGCTGGTTCAATTGAATCTTTAAGTCTTCAACTTGTTTCTTCATTACTTCGATCCCAGACTTGAGGTTTGTATTGACTTTTCTGATAAATTGAGCTTCTTTTATTACAAGAGTAGTCCAGCTACGGGATTGAACATTAAAATCAACCACTTCAGGAATTTGAAAAGTTTGGTCCTCCCATCGAGCCTGCATTTGGTTAAAATAAGCCTCTTTTGCTGCAAATTTCCTAGCAGCTTTCTTTAATCTAGCAATCGTAAAGTTGGAAGACTCCAATCTCCTTTTCATGTTTTCCACACTGCCTTCTTTTTGAGTGGCAACTGTTTTTCCTTTATCCTTTCTTTCATGAGGCCGTGTCTCCTCCCCTGTTTCATCTGCCCTTGGCGGAACCTCCTGTACTTGTTTGAACTTCCTTGTTATGGGTCTCCTGGGTTTGAAAACAAATTGTTCAGCTTGATCATCAAACTTGAGTTTCTTTGAGGCTTTGACCTTCTTAGCCTTCTCTTTTCTTGACTGTATCAAATTAGCTTGAACTAGTGGGGACTCTTCAATGTCAATTGCTTGCAATAAATCATTTAAATCTCCCTTTGAAACATGGCTTTCTTCAATAGCCACTGACTTACCCTTTTCTTTTGCCACCTGGCTCCTCGTTCTTCTTCTTTGACCTGAGTTTTTTCTTTAATTGACTGCTAGGGTGTATCCTGAATAGTCAGTGGCTTGGTAGACTCTCCAACTTGTTTCCTTGCTTTTAACTTTGAAACCCTCCTGGCTCTTGTTTTCGCTTGATAACTGGTTGTTGTTGAAGGTTCCTTTGCCGCTTGAGGGCTGAGACCGGTCTTGCTCTTGAAACCGGTCATGAATATGAATGTGTCCCAGTCTCTGCCTACCCTCTGGAGTTCATGCAGAACCATTAACTTAACCAAGCCATGGTGGAATAGTGAAGTCTCACAGGCTTCTTTTCTTAGTTGCACCTTGTCACACATTTTACTTAAACTGCGGAATAGATAAGAAGGTAGATCAATAGATGTCTTGCCTGTGAAATGCAACAGAAGTTTGAAATGGTATGAATACACTTTGTTATATCTTCCTTCACATGTCAGGTACTTCTGTATACAGGTGAGCAAATGGGCATAAGATTCTTTGACATAACTTCTAGGAACACACTTTCTCAAATCTGAGTTAATGAACTCTTGCTTTAGGAATTCTTTGCATGGGTTCATGTCGAATTTGAAATTCTTGAGCCAATTTTCTTGCCCTCTGGGAATCTCCGTAACTGTGGATATCATGTCTGGTGAAACTTGCAATTCCAGCATACCCACCTTTGGGTTTAATCCTGTGAAATTCAGTGCAAATTCTTTAGTCACTTGTGCATGACCTCCCTAGAGCTTCTTGCAAAAATTCCAACATCCAGCTTGTTTAAATGCCTGTTCGACCTCTCTATTCCTCAAGGTTATATCCAAACCTTCAGGCTCGTTTCTCAGACATTTGCCTAATCTGTGGTCTTTCCTTTCTGCTGATCCCTCCATGAAGATTCAATGACCTGTAGGCAGGAAATGCTAGCATTGCTCAAATTGCAAACTCTGCCTCGCTTGAATTTCTACCTCGCTTGATAGCTGCCTCGCTTGATTTGCTGCCTCGCTTGATGACAATGTTTTTTCAAATTCAAATCTTGCAGATTTGTTTCTCATGCAAGGCTTACAATCATCATTAAAACTTGTGCATATCTGGCTTTCCTTGGAACTTGTATTCCGTGTGTACCAATGTACCTAGTGGTTGTGATAATGGAGATAGGTGGTTGGACGTGATATGTGGAGTGCATGAACTGACAAAGAATGATGCAAACATAGATTAAATTAAAAGATTTGAAAGTTGGGAAAGATTCGCTGTGGAATGCACGAATCTCTGATTTCGCAGCGCGGTCATCATAAATTTTGAATTATGCGTTGCGAAATCACCTAATAACGTATCGCGCTGCGAAAACACCTAAAGGACTATTGTGCTGCGTAATCACCTAATGGACTTTTGCGCTGCGAAACTGCTAAATAGGATTAATGCGTTGCGAAAACACTTCAGAATGGTTACATGCGCTATGCAATCACCTAAAAAGGCTTTGTGGTACATAATGATTTTTAAAACAAACTGACACATGGGTATGAGATCGGTGATGAATGAGGGTGACCAGTGATAGATGAGAATGCATGCTTGACTCACGACCTCCTAAGACTCAGACTCTAATGAAAAACAAAATCAAAATTAGACTAACACTGACCTTTATCATCAAGCTAGTATGAGAAATTTTGGCATTAGATTTCTTAAGTGATAACACAGCCCATTCCAAGTTATGAATGCAACACCTCAACCATTTAAGAGCAATCTTTCTAAGGTGCCAGTTTTACAAAATACACCTGAATTCGCATAAATACGTTTTCTTCATCGAATCTAGATGCTTACTTGGATTCATTGTCTTCAAGTATGGGATTAGGATTGATCTTGATAAGGTAAAAGTAATTGTTGAATTGTTGGAACCACAATCCATTCTTCAGCTCCAACGTTGGCAAGGGAAAGCAAACTTTTTACGATGATTCATCATAAATTATGTCAAATTAATGAAAGGCTTCATGCGACTACTTAGGAAAGGAGTGTCGTATCTGTGGGATGAGCAAGCTCAACGATCATTTGATGCCTTGAAAAAGGCACTTATATCATCCCCACTCCTTAGCGCTCCCGACTATAGCCATGAATTTCTTCTTTACCTAGCAGCCTTGCCATCCTCCCTTGGAAAGGTCTTAGTTCAAGCACACGATGATTGGAGTGAACATGTGATCTATTATTTGTCCAAAGGCCTGGTTGGGTCTGAGGTCAGATATTCGCATGTGGAGAAGCTATCATTGGTAGTTGTCTTTGATGTCAACTGATTCTGACACTACATCATACTGTCATTATCTTGGAGAATCCCATGAGACATATTTTGTCTCGTCAAGTTATTGGAGGTAAGTATTCAAAATGGATTGTCATCCTCCAACAATTCGATCTGGTTTTCACAGTTTCCAAGCGAAAGAACCCCTTAGTCTTCACCGAACTCTTGTCGGACCTTCCCATCGTTGATCTGAATGAGATAGCTCACGATCCTCTCCCAGATGAAGCTATCTATCTTATTGACACCACCGATCCTTGGTATGGATACACTCTTGTCTACCTCCAAGCGCAACGATTCCACCCCGAACTCACGACTGGCGACTGTTGTCGCATCCGCCACAAGCATGAAATTATCTAGCGATTAACGATACATTATATCGGTGCGGTGTGAATACAGTTCTTCGACGTTGCCTCACTCATGAAGAGATGGAGCACATTTTAAATGGCTGCCATGCTGGGCATGTGGCGGTCATCTTTTTGGTATATTCACTGCACAGAAAATCTTTCGCACAGGATATTACTGGCCGACCTTGTTCAAAGATTATGTTAAGGTCGTTCGACAATGCCATCCTTGTCAAATATTCACAAAGAAAATGCACACCCCTCTAGCCCTACTGCACCTGGTAGTCTCTCTTGGCCCTTTTGCCAAATGGGGGATAGACTTCATCACATGTAATCCCATTTCCTCTGCTGGACAAAACTATATCATAGTAGTTGTGGACTATTTCACGAAATGGGCTGAAGCCCTTCCTACCTACAGTGTCGATGGAGAAACTGCAGTGCTATTCCTATTCAGTCAGGTTATCTGTCATTTTGGTGTACCCAGCGTAATCGCTACAGACCATGGATTTCACTTCCAGAACCATAGGATGTCTAATTTAACGTCACTGCTTGGTTTTCGTCAGAATCAATCATCCTCCTACTACCTCCAAGATAATGGTCAATTAGAGGCTGTAAATGGCATCTTGAAAACCATGATCCAAAATTTGGTAGGAAACCATAAAACCAATTGGCACTGAATGTTATATTCAGCGTTATGGACATACTGAACTTTAGTAAAGACTGCCACAAGCTTTACACCTTTTCAATTGGTGTACGGCCTAGAAGCAGTTCTACCATTGAGTGTCAGATTGCTCCCTTAAAACTAGCTGTTGAACTCCTACCCAACACTACTACCGAAGAAGAACACTTACTATACCTTGCCCAGTTGGACGAAACCCATTGAGAAGCCAAACTAGCACTAGAAGCACACAAGTGCTGGGTAAAATCCAAATACGACAAAAAAGTTAAGCTTCGTTCTTACCAAGAGGGTGACCTTGTGTTACTCTAAACGCGATCTCTTGGGGCCAAGCACACTCCAACCGTTATGGCTAGGTCCCTATATCGTCAAGAAAGTCCTCTCAAAAGGGCCATATGAATTATAGGACTAGGAGGGAGTCCCACTTAAGGATCCCTGAAATGGGCTCTACCTAAAGAAGTATTATGCCTAGTATTGCACTAGGCATATGTTGTGTAATTTTATGCAATTCTCAATAGAGCACTTTTTGAGATATTTTATTGCTCTTTAAAAAATATAGACATCTCTGAGTTTTTATCGTTGAACTCATTAAATCTATGTGACGATAGTTAGAGCACTTTTTGTGATATTTTATTGCTCTTTAAAAAATATAAACATCTCCAAGTTTTCATCGTTGCACTCATTAAATCCATACAATGATGCTCTGAGAAACTCTTTTTTGGATCTTTTTCTAGTTCATAAACTGAAAAATACCAAACGAGCATTCTTTTTAGGCAATTTTTTCTTGCTCTTTAAACTGAAAAAATCCCGAGCTTAGTATTTCTGCTCGTTAAACTTGATGAAGATGACCTGAGCATTCTTTTAGGTGCTTTTCTCGCTCGTTAAACTGAAAAATCCTGAGTTTTTGTTACCGATCTCATTAAAAATATATGGTAGCAGCAAGAGCAATTTCTTTTCTCGGACCATTTCTCACTCTTAAATCGAAAAATCCCCGATATTTTCCCCTCCTTCGAGCTCGTAAAACTATGAAGAAGGGATGAGCCGTTCTTTTCCCTCTTTTTCTCGCTCACTAAACTGAGAAAGATACCCTGAGTTTTCTTCATTTGAATCATTGAAAATTTTCTATGAAGGTATTGAGTCTGTTGTCGTGTGACTCATTAAAAATTCATGACGAAAAACGAGTTTAGTCTGTCACCTCGTACTTGTAAAAAAATGAGGTCGACATCTATTAAAAATAGGTTTCTCTTTATCGGGTTCAATAGATTAACTTACAGAAAAGTAACTGATCCAGGTATACTATTAACATTTTTTCGCACCCGGTTAACAACTATGACAAAGGGACCACCATGGATGTTTGGTGTGGACCCTGATTATCTTCTGTATTCAAAGGTATTGCCGCATTGGACCCCAGTTCGAAATAGGGTGGCAACGCTACCTGTAAAATATTAGATGAAAAATTTCCTTGTAAAAGTATAGTAATTTTTAGTCAATCTAGGTCGTTCATTAGGCAGAGATCTGAAAGTAGGACTTATGTTTAATTTAGGGTTTTTTGCCCTAGAAGGAAACCCCTCACTATATATGAGGGAATTGTATTGCACCTATGTACATCTGTATTCTGAGTGAGAAAGAGAGAGGAGATTGAGAGCGAAGAGGGTGTTACAGTGGATCTGCTGTAGGTTGTATCTCTTCAGTTTGATGGATAATATAAAAGGAAGGACTAGTTGTTTCTCCATGGATGTAGCCCAAACTGGGTGAACCATGTATATCTGTGTCTCTCTTGTTTTATGCATTTTCTGTGTTTATATTTCTGCAATATTTTATGTGTTCCATTGCTCTGTAATATATAATTTTAATAACAATGGAGTCTTTCTTTACGATCTTTTCAAAATCTCTAAATATGAAAAGACCACTAAGTTGTCTAGTCTGGACTCTTTAAATTACACAGACAAGATATAGAGTCATTCTTTTTTCGATACTTTTTAGACTCTTAAAACATGAAAAAATCAACGAGTTTGCTTGTCTAGACTCATTAAACTAATCAGATAGGGCAAAGAGTCATTCTTTTTGCGATCCTTTTCGAACTCTTTAAACATGAAAAGATCGATGAGTTTACCCATTTAGACTCATTAAATTAATCAAATGGAGAAAGTGGACAATACAACTGTATTTTGTATTAGAAAGCGTGGCTTGGAAGCTGTCGTTGCCTTGAACATGGCACTCCCTCAGATAAACCTTCCTTTTTGATGGCCTCTCAATATGAACCCTACCATTCTATGAGTTTTAGCCAATATACCCTGATGTAATTGCGTCTCTGTATCCTAACACTCTGTAGTGTTCATGAGTCTAGTGTTGTCTGGTTAAAACCATTATAGTGCCTTCTATTGTTCAAGGGTTACCCATTTGTTTCCTCCATCAACTGATCAAACATATCCTTTCATCATGCCCTCTGTTGTTTAGACCCAAATGCTCAAAATATTCCTCAAAAAACAAAATCATTCTTGTCCTATTTCATGTCGATTGATGTAGGACACATCATTGCCTACCTTTCAACAGGTTTCTTCCTATCGACTTCAACACTCTATCTAGGAAGATAACCCAGAAACACATTTATTGCCTTGGTACTTGCAAACATTAGTGGCAGGTTACCTTGTGTTTGATCAGGGGTTCTCATTATTGGCTCCTGGTTAAGCGATTCTACGGTGTTCGACGACAAAGAAATCTTTCACACTTGCTAGTTTGTACTATGCATCTTGGATACCATCACCATTATCAGTGGCCTTCCTTGCATCTATTAACGGTCTCCATTATTGACTGGTAATCAGATGATTTCGTGGATGTTCGACATCAACACATTTTTTCACATGTATTGATCTATGTTGTTTGGTGAAGCGGAAATCAAGACCTTGGATAGAGGCTTGCATCATTCAACCTTGTTTCCTCTCCCAAGCTACGAATATTGTTTTTTGGAGACAGTTGTTCCAGGATGATTCTATTACGACACTAGATCTGCATTATGCTTATCGGCGGCTAGCCTTGTTATATCTCTTCGGAGAAAAATTACTCTGACATAGCTACTGAGCATGGGAATGCCCAACTCAGGACATGATTTTAGCAGTTTTATATATATGTGTTGTATCAGGTTTCCCTTGCTGTTCGAAGCTTCTCTCTCTCTAAAAAATTTTTGATAAAAAATTATACTTTCAGTAAAGTATTTCGGCCATTGTCTCTGCCTATGATCTCATACTTTAGGGGGCATATATTATACAACAAAATGACCTCCTCATCAACTCAGAGGTGAAATATAGGATGACTAAAGCAAAGACCACAATTGCAGGCCTTGATTCCACACTAATGTTGGTTGCACACTGCTAACCTGCTTTGTAAAGCTTGTTAACAAGCCTAAGGGAGTGTTATTGACCCTGCTAACTCAAGTTGTTAGAAAAGGGGCACCGTTAGTGAAACTAAGAGATGTTCAAAGGGACAAGCCAACAAATTCCCTCATAAATATCTATATATTTATCCCTATATTTGCTCAAAAAGAGCAAGGAAACATCTAAAAGCAAGATATTTAGAGAATTTCCAATCTGAGAAAAGAAGGCAAATGGGAAAGAGCTGAAAAGTGAGGCAAGTTCATTGATTTTTCCCTAATGAACTCTTGGAGGAGCTTGGCAACCCTAACTCAATTGCTATATAAGCAAGGTGAGGGTTATTGTGAAAGGGGTCAAAGCATTTGAAAGGATAGCCACTAAGCTGTTGTGAACTATCATACACTTGAAGAAGTGTGAGAGAGAGAGAAGAAGAAGCGGCAAGGGAAGGCTGATACAACGGATGGTTGTAATCACTCTTCCATTATAAATACAGAACTACAGTTGTGTTCCCTATTCCATAGTGTTGGTAACATTGTTCATTGAGTTGTTCATTTCAATACTTGTCGAGTTGAGTAGTTTAAGTTGTATACAAATATATGTTAATTGTGCATTCTTGTATTAGTTTTCAATATTGTATGGTGTGATTGTGTTTGCCTTTTGTTTGTGTAGGAATTTTCTTGGAGCCAACATTGAAGGAGTTATTCTGAGTTGCATAGCGATCTCCAAACAAATCTAGAAGGAGACTTGAGGTAATCTTCTTTCCATACTTTGTCAACTTATATTTGATATATAAAAATGTGTATAACTTGGTAGCTTCTACAAATAATCTTACAGTCTGTTGAAGGTCCTAGGAAGGCCTTTGAGGGTAGTTTTCATTCTCCATACACCGTGCATTTTACCACACATCAAAGCCTCCTTAAGCCAAAAAATGGTTTCATTGTCGGTACGGGGATCTTCTAAGGGATGTGTGGTGTGGCATAAGTGGATACGAACTAAGAAAGAAATAGAGAAGTCGATAGATCTGAAGTTGCACAAGTTTGCAGCCCATGAGAATCAGAATCCGTGCTTGTCAAAAGAAAAGTGGTTACAAAGGTATATCTACATAGAAGTGCATGAAGTTTTCTTTTCAGCATTCCCTTAAAAATTACACGAGTGGTTGTCCAAATTAGCAGATAGCGAACCTACATGGAAGCACGATGATCCCATTGTGTGGAATCCATAATTAGTCAAATATCTTCAAGGATCAAATTATAAGGTTGCAAGGGTTATTGATTACTAGATTGATAGTATCTTGGGCAATTTCATCATTGAATTTGCAGTCGACACATTTGTGTCTTATAGTGAAGTTGAACGCTAATTATTCAGAGGTCTGAGAGGTAAGTACCTAGAATCACTAAAAACTTGGATTAAAATTCTTTTTATGAAAAAGGGGTTATTCCTTTACCTTCATGTTTAAGAGAGGTCAAACTGGATCCATGCGAAGAGGAAAGCGATTTAGAGTAGATCTAGACAAATTCATTGAAAGTGAATATAATCCTTTATTAGGAGGATCTGAAAGTGAAGAAGAAGAAGTAGCCCTAGTATGCTCAAAGGTGCGAAGCAATGAGTAGATCGAGGTACTTCTAGAATTCCACATCCATCCAATCGACCTCCACCTTCACCTCCACCTCATACACCTAGGCCTCCACCGCCACCTCCACTGTTTAGTATGGACAATACACTGAAAATGCCTATATTCATGGGTGAGGGATCAGAGGATCCCGATCAGTTTTTGTTCGTTGCAAAAGCTGTGTGGAAAGTGCAGTAGGTCAATGATGATGACATGAAGAAAGTACAACTGGTTACAACGCTACAAGACAAAGTTCTCACCTGGTACATCAGATATAGTATGGCTCATCCGATTACTTTTTTAGCTACATGAAGGATGCGTTAAATGTTGAATTTAGGAAGCCCAAGTCACAAGCTCAGTGTGTGACCGAAATAAAGGAGATCAAGCCAAGGGTTAATGAGTCTACATGGGATATAGATCAGCAGCTAAAGTGTTTACTGAGCTAAGGTAATCTTTATATTTTAGATGAATAACATAGGGACTGGTACATAGCTTCATTATTACCTCACTTATGATTGTCATTATCTTAGCAAAAGATTGGGTCTTAGGCCAAATCATTGGAAATTGTGATGAAGCTAGAAGATTCGTTGATCCAAGACATGAATATAGGAGTTCAACAGATCTAGTAACAGTTAGCGAGCCGACATACGGAGTTGTAGGATCTGAATAAGGGAAAGGACCTTAAATAGAAAACACATTCTAAAGTTTGGTGCATGAAGTGCAAGTCTGAAGGTCATCATAAAGATTAGTGCCCTGTATTCCAGGATTATATAGCTATAGGGTGTCCCAACCTGCTGAAGGCAAAATATTCCACTGGATCAAGCACTGATGCAAGTGCCTAATGTAGCATCTGCCAAGTATCAGGACAACATTCAACAAATAATTGTTCTCTATTATAGAGGTTTATAGAGTCTCCAAAGAAACTATTTTGTAAATTTTGCAAATCGATTGGTTGTGATGAAAGGAATTGTCGGAGCTATGAATTAACGATGGACAAGACTCCACTCTATAGAATGCAAGGTAAAAATTGCATGTAGAATGATCATGGCTCACCTACAGCTCGTGCAGGATTTCAAGGATGGGGAAGAGGATGAGGAAAAGGAGATGGAAGAGGTTGGGATCAGATTATTTGCTACAACTGTGGAGAAGTGGGAAACTTTGTGTGTGACTGTCAAAATCCAACTCACCCTTCTTGTCAATACTGTCAGCGATTTGATCATGTTATAGAAGATTTCTCGGTCTTAATATTGAAGATGCGGGAGAAGAGGAACCAAGAACCAATGCAGAATATTTAGATGATGAGATCCGAGGCACACAAAGATGATCCAAGTATTAAAATAGTCACGCGAAGTGGCATAGCCACTAGTGAAGACAAGGTTGAAGGCAAACAACTAGTATCAGATCTGTGGTTCCAAAAATTCAAGGAGAAGAATGACGGGTTTGATTTACATAGAGAAAAAGAGACGTTCATGGAGGCAAGATTTTTTTTATGGATCCAAGTGCTTCTATGTCTAAGAATCAGATGTCATTAGTCCCACGGAAGGAGAAACCTAAAGAAGTTACTAAAATTCTGGATTTAGATCTCACAGTGTTGGGATAGGATCCCTAGGGTCAGTTTTGGGGTTAGTTAACCCATTTTTTGTATATTTTTTTGTAAGAGATGTAAAGTCTTCGCGATATGTGGATATGGAGCACTCAGATAGATAGGTGTCAAAGGGGTCTTAGCCCCTTATTTGGATAGATACTTAAGTCAGTTTTGAGACTCACCCATGGTCCATGGACCATGGTATTGTATTCAAAAGTATATATACTCGAGTCATAACAAGTTTAGAAGAGGTAGTAGATAGTGAAGAATCAATATAGAACTATTTTTGAGCAAAGGCTAAGGTAGGAAGGCTCTACTTCCTGTACTTAGGAAAGAAAGGGAAGTCTCCTGTAGCTGAGTGCAAAGGAGGCCTTAGTAAGTCTGCAGTTGAGTGCGCAGACCCCTACAACTGAGTGCATAGGGTAGAAGAGTCTGTAATATGAATATTGAAGATCAATAAACACTGAGTTTGGATAATTACTATTCGTTTTTGTCAAATATGTTTATGTTATATTATGTCTCTTAATGATATGTTTTTATGAAATAATGAATGAATGCTACACGAAATAATTGGACATGTCTTTATCAATGCATGATTTAAGTTGTTATCTTGTTTTGCGAAGATAATAGTTAATCTGCTATGTTTTCCGATGAATTGGATAGATCTACGTGAACTCATATCTAGGGTTGTTTATTGATGCACAAAAATAGATAAACCATTTGGTTGAGGTCCAGAAAGATTGATCGTAGACCTTCGTGAGGGTCTAGAATCCATTTTAACTTAGATACAGTGACGAGCCTTAAGAAGATATAGATCTGTGAAAAGACAATCTGAAGTTGTGCAGACTTAGAAACTGCTTATCACATATCCCTGGATGTAAAAAATTGGTTCTAACATCCCCCAATACTGCTTTAGGTGAGACTGCAACTTGCGGTACACAAGTTATTTCCGAAAGGGCTAGCAGTTGATGGTTTCGTTGGTTGGCGCAAACAATTCTGAAGCTGGGTCAAGCCCCCTTAAGACAACAAATGGTTCCATTGTCGGGACTGGGATCTATCTAAGAGATGTGTAGTAAATGGTTTTCGACAAAGAAATAACTTGATAAGTGGATTGATCAGATATCACCTGCATTCGAAGCTCTGGAGAATAGGAGCCCTAAATTTTCCAAGGAGCAGTGGTTGCAAAGGTTTTGTATATAGAAGAGACCAACATGTTATTTTGTTTCTTCCTTGAAGAACTACGTCAATGGTTGTCTAAATTAGCCGACAGTCAAGGGACGTGGAGACTCGAAGGTCCTATAGTTTGGACTCCTGAATTGGTACAACATCTGGAGGCATTAGGAAGTAATATCACACGGATTTTCGATCACTAGATTGATCGCACATTGGGAATATTTGCGACATATTTCACGGTTGACAAGAACATCAACTATAGTGAAGCTGAACAAAGAATCTTTAAAGGACCTCAAGGTAAGTATTTAAACTCACTGAAGACTTGGATTAAAATGATCTTGTGTGAAAAGTGGGTTATGCAACTACCTTGATGTTTGGGACTATGCAGAGTGGGAGATCCTTTAGAATCAATAGAGTATCTAGCCCAAAATATAGTCCTTTCATTGAACTCCCTTCAAGCGACGACGAAGGAGCAGTGCTAACTACGTTGCGGAGTGCAATTCAGTTGATAATGCAGGTTATTCTGAGGATACCTCATCCATCCACTCCAACTCCACCTCCACCTCCACCTCCACATTATACACCTTCACCTACACTTCCACCTCCACTTCCACCATTCAATATGGTGAACACGGTGAAGATGCTGATTTTTAAAGGAACAGGGACTGAAGATCTAGAACAGTTTTGGTTTGTCACAGATATTGTTTGCACTGCGCAGTATATTAAGAATGAAAATATTAAGAAAGCATGATTGGTTACAAACTTATAGGACCATGCATTTACATGGTATCTCAGGTATTTCACTAATAACCCCAATGCGTCATTGACAGATACCCAACTAGCTTTGAACAAGGAGTTCAGTAGGCCTAAGTCAGAGCCGTAGTCAGTAATTGAATTTCAGGAGATCTAAATAAAAGTAGATGGAATGCCTTGGGACTTTGATCAGAGGTTGAAGTGCCAGATCAGGCAGGCTAATATGAAAATCTTAGATACCCAGCATGGCGACTAGTTTATAGCATCGCTTTTGCTACATTTAAGAATACCTTTGTCACAAAAAAATAGAGCAACACAATTAGAAGCCTTGGAGATCGTGATGAGGCTGCATGAATCATCTATTCAGGATATGAATCTAGGGGTGCAACAGATTCATTTGCAACTGGAGAGCTTGCACTTGGAGTTGCAGATCTTGAAAACGTGAAGGGAAGCTCAGCCGGAGGTGCGCACTGAGATCTGGTGTCTAAAATGTAAAAGCCATGGACATGAAAAGGATCATTCCTCAGTCTTTAAGAATTATATTATAGGGGGAGGGTCTTTGCCCCTAAAACCAGAGAATAATGTTGGGACAAACGTGAGAGCTACACTGTGGTGCGCTATTTGTCAAGTTACAGAACATCATGCCATTGATAACTGCCATCAATTGCAAAAAATTGTACAGATCCCTCAGCTATTATTTTGTAATTTTTGTAAGTTTGTAGGGAATGATGAATTCCATTGTAGAAGCTATGAGTTGATGATGGATAGGACCCCTACCTACAGAATGTACACAGAAAGTCGGCCTCAGGATCAAGGTGCAAAAGCAGCACGCAGAGGATTCCAAGGCTGAGGACGAGGAGGAGGTGTTGGGCTAGGACAAGGGCATGGGCAAGTAATTTGATATAACTGTGGCAAAGCAGGGCACTTCACGTGCAATTTTCCAAATCCCATGCATCCATCTTGTTAGTATTGTCAACAATTTGACCATGTCATAGAGGAGTGTCCAGTCCTTTTGGAAAAAATGCAAGAGAAGAAGGTGCAACTACAATAGAGTATGTAGAACATTCAGATGATGAGGGAGTGAACCCCACGAAAAGCATTAGAATATGAATATTGTTCTGAGAAGTAGCATAACGATTGGTGAGGATAAAGGAAATCAGCTGGAGGAAGACATATGGGTGCGCAAGGCTACTGAGAAAGAGGCAACTTTTGATCTCAATTAGGCTAAGGAGACCTTCATGGAGGCTAAGAAGAACTTCGTTGAGGCATCTACCTTAGGTAGTCTGGAAAAAGCACCCAAGACTAGTGCAACATAAGAAGTAGATCCTTCAGTGCTAGCTACGTTTCTGGAGATTTGCATGAAGCTATTACGTGATCAGAAAGTAGTAGAAGGGTTGTAAGATTTAATTGACAAGTGTGCACATAAGGAAAATACTCCCGCTGAACAATGAAGAGTTAGAAAGATTGCTAAGCATAAAACAGGAACAAGGCATGAGATGAGGCTAACTACATAGATAGGTGAATATGAGATGGATTAGTTAATCTTGGATCTAGGATCAGATACGAATGTCTTGCCTAAGCAGAGGTGGGAAAGGATGGGGAGACCTACACTGTAGTGGTCTCCTATTCAGTTGAAAATGGAAAACCAACCGAAATTACTCCCAAGGGATGCTTATATGGTGTAACGGTGGACACTGAGGGAGAAAGGGCATTGGCTGACTTCAAGGTCATCGAAGGAGTGGATGATAGCAATCGGTATCCTGTGCTACTAGGGATTGACTGGGCTATTGAAATTAATGGGGTAATCAACTTAAAGAAGCAAATGATGTCATTTGAAAGGAAGTTTGTTAGGGTTATAGTGCCACTAGACCCTGCAGAGGGAGCGTGGTATACTGAACTTGTCCGCGACTATGTAGAAAGTGATGATGACCTGGATCATATATACAAGATAACAATGCAAGATGAGGATTGGATCAATCCTAAATTTGATGGGTGAATTACGTGGGACAGGGACAACTCCTATGCCTAAGATTTCGATGAAGAGCTTGAGAATTGGTAGAATAGGTTGCATTAAGTATCTACGCTTCGCTGCAACACGATGACCAAGTCATTGAGGTGTGTCTCGGTTGAGGTAAGGAATATTCCGCATTACAATGGTTTAACTAATGTAAAACTATTTTTGGATGAATTTGAAATGGAGGCACTGGAAGAAAATCGATTCCAAGCACTAGAATTGGTGTTGTGTGCTGCACCTGCCCATTGGAGGGGTACGCACAAAGAGCACTCTAGTGGATGGAAAGAATACTAAAGAATGATGAAATTGAGGTTTGGCTATGCTAATATCTAGATGACAGAAAAATACAGAGGGAAGGATGATCCGTGATCATTTAGCACAATGGACTAAGGCCTGGGGAACATAACCACAACCAGAGTGGGTGCATATATTCTACCATATGCTAGATACAATCCCAATGAACTTGTATTTGGAGACGGAGCTTCGCCATGGAATGAATGAATGGGATGTTTTAAGGGAGAGTTTTCTATTAACATTCAGCTTTGAGGATGGGTTTGAGAGCATTGATGAAGTGCTACAAGAAATTAAAGTAGCTATATTTAGAATTTCAAAGGAACCGGTCGAATGGACTCAACCAGGTTGGAGTACATAGTTGCGCCATGCGCTAGAATGCTATAATGTGATTGCTAAAGAAGAGGATGATCCGTGGAATATTACCATTCATGAAACTGAAGGATAGTGCGAAGTCGAAGGATCGAAGGTGGCGAAACAGGATATATCAGAACCTTTGGAAACTCGACAGGTAAATATTGGATCTGAAGAAGAACCCAAGTTCGCGAAGATAGGAAATTATTGGGACGAAGATACAATTGATAGGGTACCTAAGTTGTTGCATGAGTACTAGGACTTATTTCCAACAAAATTTTCATATTTGAAAGGGATTGTTGAAGATTTGGGCGTTATGAATATTTCATTGAAACCAAATGCAAAGCCTATTAAGCAACAACCTTATCGATTGAATCCAAAGTATAAGGAAAAGGTGCACCTAGAACTAGATAAGGTGCTAGAAGCTAGCATTATTGATCCTGTAGAAGAATCTGATTGGGTAAGCCCAATGGTGGTCCATGAAAAGAAATAGAAGGGAGAAATCTCCATATGCATTGTTCTGCGGAAATTGAATGATGCCTGTGTACATGACTCATTTCCAACACCATTTATTGATGAAGTATTAGAGAATGTTGGCAGATAGGAAGCGTATTCGTTCTTTGATGGATTTTTGGGTTATCATCAAATAAATATTGCGCTGGAGGATCAAAGAAAAAAAGCCTTCACGATGGAGTGGGGTTGCTTCCAATATACATTTATGCCATTCAGACTGAAGAACGCAACTGCAATATTTTCCCAAGTAGTGGTCGCAGTGTTCAAGAAATTTATTCATAAATTTTTGGAAGTGTATTTTGATGATTTGACCGTGTTTGGGTTGGTGAAACAACATGTTGCGAGTCTACACCTCATTTTGGATACATGCTGAAGATATCAGATCATTCTAAACTTGAAGAAGTGTATATTCTGTGTGCCTTTTGGGATTTTTCTCAGCCACATTGTATGTAAGTAGGGATTGATGGTGGACCCTACAAAGATCATCATTGTTGTGAATTTGAAACCCCCTAGGAACATGAAATAGTTGCGCGTGACATTGGGACACACTGGGTACTACAGGAACATTATCAAGGCATATGCCTAGATCACCGTGCTAATGGAAAAATTGTTAAAGAAGGATGCAATGTTTTTTTGGGATGGAGATTGCTAGTGCAGCCTAGATGTCTTGAAGGAGAAAATGGTGACAACGCCTATCTTGGTGTTTCCAAACTGGAAAAAGGAGTTTCATGTGCATGTTGATGCCTCATGTATTGCACTAGGAGAAGTATTAGCACAAGTAGGTGAGGGAGATATCAATCATCCAATATCTTTCATGAGCAGGAAGTTATCCAAAGCTTAGAAGAATTACTCCACCACAAAGTATGAGAGGCTCATGATGGTCTATTTCCTATAGAAGTTTAGACATTATTTTTTGGGCATACACTTCAAAATTATACAGATCACTCTGTGCTAAAGTACCTAGTCAATAAGCCTATGCTTTTTTTTTTTTTTGGGGGGGGGGGGGGGCGAGAGATATGTCGATGGTTCCTATTATTCCAGGAGTATGACTTCGAAGTGATTGTGAAGCCTAGAAGGCTGAATGTAGGCCCAGACAATGTATCAAGGATTGAAACAGGTGAAACCAAGTAGTTTGGAGTAAGGATTGCCAAATGTGCAACTCTTTGCAGTGCACATCGTGGACGATCATTTTGTGATATTATTCATTTTGTAGCGATGAGAACACCTCGAAAGGCTTTTCAACTGAACAAAAGAAGGAGTTAGTTGTTCACGTTATAGATTTTTCGGTAATTGTGGGTCATCTATATAATATGGGGTTGAATGAGATATTGCGAAGGTATGTTCCAGAGTTTGAATGTGTGAGTATCCTAGCTGAAGCCCATGGGGGAGTGGCAGGAGGTCACTATGCAGGGAAAGCAATTGCGCAAAAGATTTTTTGTGCTGAGTTATGGTGGCCAACATTACACAAGGATTCTAAGGCGTATTGCAAGGCATGTGATGCTTGCCCAAGGATGGGGCAGGCTTCACGAAGGGATGAATTCCCTTTAAATCCCCAAGTTTTTTGCAAGTATCCGAGAAATGGGCCATTGATTTTATAGGTCCCATACAACCACCAGGAATACAGGTGCACGGTATATCATTACTGCAACAAAGTATTTAACCAGATGGATAAAAGCATAGCTAGTGATAGATTGTACAATAGCCACTACTGTGAAGTTTCTATTTGAGTATGTCCTAACAAGGTTTGGATGCCCAAAGATATTAACAAGTGGTAGGGGTACACAAATTTTAAATGAAATGATCAATGGAATGTTAAAATAATTTTAGGTATATCATCAGAAGAGCACGCCCTATCACCCACAGGAAAATAGCACGATGGAAGCTTTTAATAAGACCTTGGAGCATGCATTGACAAAGTTATGAAATGCGTAGTGGAATCACTAGGACATGCACATATCTGTTGTGTTATGGGCTTATAGGACAACCTACAAGAAATTGACAGGACAAACACCATTCTAGTTGTTCTATGGAATTGAAGTAGTCATGCCAATGGAATATATTATGTCCAATTTAAGGATTACAACCTTGACTGAGATAGCGAACCACGAGACCTTGGAAGAACGGCTTGTGCAGATCAGGGAGTTATAAGAAGACCATTTCCTTGCAGTATTTCATAATCAAGTGCAAAAGGAATGTGAAAAAGTATGGCATGATTAACATATTAAGTTGCGCACATTCAAGATAGATGATTTGGTGTTGTTATATGACAAAAAGTTCATGAAGTTTCCAGGAAAATTTCAAATTCACTAGTTGGGGCCTTTTTTTATTAAGGAGATCACGGATGGTGGTGCAGTTCAGCTCGTAAAGCTAAATGGGGAATCATTCCCTTGAAAAGTGAACGAGAGTAGGCTGAAGTTGTACACATGGGATCTTGCAACTGCGCAATGACTATATTGTAGTAGGACAATCTTAGTAATCTAGGAAGTTGTAAGGGATTTTGGGAATATAAACTACGCTACCCGACGTGGTGAAGCTACGATGAGGTGAAGTTGCGATGTAGGGTGCAATAGGTGAAGCTACACTGGATGAGATACACCATGGAGGATGGTGCCACACAGATGGGTCCAAATGTAGTCGTTGAGGCTATTATTCATGATTTGATGGCCAAAAATCAGTTAAGAGGAGCGAGTAAGTGCTATTTACAGAAAAAATATTTGAAGCTCTGCCACCAAAGAGGCATTTATTATCCGATTTGGGAGGGAATGGTCGCATTTGAATTCAAAAATGCCTATAAATCTTGCATGTTGGACCACCAAAGAAAAATTTGCATTCTAAGACTTGTTTGGGTGATTTGTTGTCTGAATTTTATGAGTTGTCAATTCTGGGAGGATTTCGTGGCAATCCTAGTGTTTGTTGCCTTACCTGCATGGAATCAGAAGGTTATTCTTCAACAAATGACTACCACCAACCCTGCCGAAGCTGTGAGTTTTGAAGCTATTGTGTTTGATGCACCGATACTTGAGATTTCGAGTATGGAAGCTTCAATCCCTGTGCCTACCATGCCGAGGTCACCAAGGCCACAAAAATCCTCCACAAAAGAGACACAACCAACCGCAAAAGAGAAACAACCAGCTGCAAAGGAGAAGCAAAAGAAGTTGGTGCTGGTGAGAATGTGAGCAAGGAAGAATCTGGATGTGTGACAGAAGGAGAAAAAGGACAAACAACTCGAAAAAGTGGTGGATTTAGAAGATGAGGAATACCAAGGTGTCGAAGAAGTCGATGTTGAAGAGATTGATCCTATCTCAGGGCTTCTTGTGTATATCCCTTCGTGGAAGGGAAGAACCAAAGTAACCAAGGATCCCGATTCTAGGAAATTCATAGTGTTGAAACCCTGTTGCCTGAGCACGTCGAATTTGAAGGTCCTAGGTTAGTGCACATTCCAGTACTGAAAATGGAGGACTGGGACCTTGTGGACCATAAGAAGTTCCTGCATTTAGGAACCCACATATATATGACAAAGATATATTGTGAATAAATGGGGGTTACAACGTTGGAGCCCATGAAGTGGGTCTATGGTGTTGAGCAAGTGGGGCTACTGAACATACTCTTAGTGTCGCATTATCATCACTCAGTTATCAACATGGTGTGTGTGCACCATCTCCTCGCACTGATGCATGATGGTTGTTTGTGGCTTAGGTAGCCCATCCCAATAATTGACATGTTGATCCATAAGATAAAAAAGTTGCCTCACAAAGGAGCGGACCCTGCCAAGGCGTTTGGAGGGAAAACCAGGGAGAAAGAATTAGCTGAGAAAATGAAGAAAGAGTATGGTCTTGTTAAAAAGTCACACGGATACTCTATCCTATCAATTCAAGAAAGGCAGTACAATTCACTGCCTGGATTCTTGTAGGCAATATCATGAGAAAGTGTTGCGCGGATGAAGTTATGGCACCCGTAGTGTCACTTGCAGCACAATGCGCGAAGGGCATTCAATATAATTCGGCCAAGTATCTATGCCAAGAGTTCCCCGCAAACTACCAAGAAGCCCAAGAAGAGAGCAAGCCATTCCACTATTCCTGGCTATTACTGTCTATTGTTCTAGTGGCTTGGAGACTGTCGGAGGACAACCATTTTCCCCTGCACAAGGAAGATATACCCGAAGCAACATGGTTCACCTCACTATGGTCTAAAAAGAATTAGGCATGAGTCAAGAAAACAAATATCTTTTGGATATTGATGGAGATGGACCTTCTAATCATGATTAATCATAGGCCAATGTTTTCCCCAACCTTATTCAAACAATTGATGGCCTACGCGGAGTTTAAGGCTGATTTCAACAATGTGTCAATTAGAGCGCAGAAGGACCTAAAGCACACATGGCATATGTTGCTTTATTTGGTATCCAAGATGGATGTGCAAGAAGTTGTGGGGTATTTGCCAGTAGAGTGGCATGAACCCATGATGCTTGATGTGGGAACAAGCAAAGGCATAGAGAGCTCTGCTATGCAGAAGTGGAAGGATGCATCTCAGAAGGTCACATGCACCTTGGCTAAGAATAATAAGAAGGAATCTGCTAAGGAAGTTGCGCAGAAGGAGTGAATGGAGAAAGAGCATGTTGCAAAGAGCTGGCTGAAAAATATCGTTAGGATACAAAGGAAGGCAACAAGTCGGCGCACATAGATGAGTCGGATTTGTCAGCACACGAAGGAGGTGGTGGTGAGGAGAAATGCATTGCTTTCACCTTGAAGAGGCATGTCCAAGAGAATACTATGGGATAGAGGAAGAAGCATAAGTCTGATAAGCAGATGCATATCAATCCAATGGTGTTAACTAAAGGTGATATTGATGAGATTGGTGATAAAATTTGAGATACGATGATGGAGGTGCTGCAACAATTTGAGCAACAATATATGCAGACACTAGGGAGCATACAAAAGGATCTACGCAAGCTGCAGATCTAGCCTCACACGATCCAGGTTAGCATTGGGCAAGTGATCAGAGCACAAGGGAGCTTGACACAAGGAAGTAGCACCTTGGAGGAGCTAGAATGGACACTAGGCCTCAGAGTCTTACCATTGCTAGAGGGATCAATTCGCATTGAGTTAGATGAGAATCACATTGTGATCAAGATAGTGAAGGATATGGGCCTGAATTTGGCTGTGTTGCTACTCCAGATCCTCCATGCATTGCATCAGGGGGTTTCAGAGGAATTGAGGATTCGAGAATAGCGTGCCCTCATATTTATTAGTGAATTCAAGATGAACAATGAATATATGTCTACGGAGAAAACTCAGGCACTAAAGACCAAGGAGGAGATGCAACAGAAAATTCAGAGCTTAGAGACAGCAATCGAGCAGGCTTACAAGTTAGTGCGCCAATTGAAAATACTAGAGGATGCTAAAGCCTCAGCAAAATTTAGGAAATTCACTACCACAGTACACGCATTGGAGGATGAAGCTGGCAGGGTTACCTTTGAATTCTAGATGAAGATATTAGACCTACAACTGAAGTTGCAGCCAACGACTCTGCCAAAGGTTTAGGAGTAGTGCAGAGCAACAATAAAGGATGGAATGAATATATTTGATATTGTAGTGAATTACTTCTCCTTGATGTTTGGTGTTGCAATGGAATTATGGAGGAATCGACAGGAGGACTCAAACCTATAGAAGCTGAACACAGATGTCTGAGAGACACAATGGAAGTATGATGAGGTCCATGTGACTACGCGCACTTTGGCACTAGTGTAACACCTCAAGAAGATACATGATGGAAATCAGCTGCTAACACAAGTGGAGGAATTGCAGAGGAAAGAGGCCTTTGTTGAAGGCTAGATTACAACCGTGGATAGAGGAAGCTTGTGAGCTTACTTTGTCACTTCAGGAGAAGCTCAAGGGGCTACAATAGACACATTAAACCATGTACCTCGTAGTTGAAGGCCAACAATAGAGAAATTGGTTGAAGAGGTATAGCAGGCAGTGGCATAGAGCGCTGCTAAAGTTGCAGTGATGCAGGTTGAGATGGGTGGTCTTCATAGCAAGATCATGGCACCAGCTGAATGACTCGAGGGCGAGTCATGATATTTGTGTTGGGGGCCTATTGGGATAGGGTCCCTAGGGCCAGTTTTGGTGTTAGTTAACCCAAATTTTTATATGTTTTTGTAAGAGTTGTAAAGTATCCATGATATGTGGATGCAGAGCATGCAGATAGATAGGTGTCAAAGGGGTCTTATCCCCTTGTTTGGATAGATAGTTAAGTCAGTTTTGAGACTCACCCATGGTCCGCAGACCATGGTATTGTATTGAAAATTTTATATACTTGAGTTATAGAAACTTTAGAAGAGGTAGTATATAGCAGAGAATCAAGATGTACTTAGGCGAGAAAGGGAAGGCTCCTGCAGTCGAGTGCGCAGGAGGCCTTGGTAAGTCCGCAACATGAGGTCTCTACAATGTGATGTAATCAACTTACAAAGTCCCTACATTGTATATCTACTGAGTTAGGTAAGTTGCCTTATTATGATGGATTAGATGACATCAATATGTTTCTTGACCATTTTTAAAGGACATACCAGAGGAGAATCAGTTCCATGCCTTGGATCTAGCATTGAGAGTTATGCCTACAAGATGGTGGGGTATGCACAAGGATAATTTTGTTGACTAGAAGGAATATCTTAGAATGATGCAATTAAGGTTTGGCTACACACACACCCGAATCACTGAAAATCACACATGAAAGGATGATCCTCGCGCCTCTGGCTCGATGGACTAAGGCGTGGGGTGAGGTACCTCAACCAGAGTGGCTACAGATATTTATTCATATCTTGGATGTTATCCTGAAGAACTGGTATTTAGAGACAGAGTTGCAACACGGGACTGCTGATTGGGATGATATGAAGGAGAGTTTCTTGTTGACATTTAGTTTTCAATATGGATTTGAATGCATTGGTGAAGCACTTCAAGAGATTAAAGCAACAATATTTTGAACACTTGTAGAGCCTATCACTTGGATACATCCTGACTAGAGTACACACTACAACATGCTTTGGAATGTCACAATGCTACTATAGAAGAAGGTGATGAGGACCGGAGGAATATTAATATCCCTGAGTTAGAGGGACAACGTGAAGTTGCTGGACCTAATATGGAGATCCCTGATACCTCACAACCAATGTGCGCAAAATAGGTAAATATTGGCTCAAAATCAGAACTAAAATTCATGAACACTGGTGACTATTCAAATGAGGACACAATGGATAAGGTCGCTGAATTATTACACGAATATCAGTATTTATTTCCAACTAAGTTCTCTGACTTGAAGGGGATAGTAGGAGATCTACGTATGATCAAGATCAATCTAGAACTAGATGCGAAGCTGGTTAAGGAGTGCCCATATCGTTTGAATCCCAAGTACAAAGAAAAGGTAAGAGAGGAACTTGATAAGATGCTCACAATAGGAATAATTGAGCCCATAGAAGAATCATAATGGGTCAGTCCTATGGTGGCCCAGGAGAAGAAAACGAAGGGTGATATCAAGATCTACGAGATCTATGAAAGTTAAATGATACCTATGTACATGATTCGTTCCCTATGTTGTTTATAGATGAAGTTCTCGACAATGTTGGTGGACAAGAAGATTATTCATTCATAGATGGATTTTTGGGATACCACCAAATTAAGATTGTGCTAGAGGATAGAAGCAGGACTACCTTTGCTACAGAATGGGGATCTTTCCAATGTACAATCATGTTGTTTGAACTAAAAAATGCTCCTGATATTTTCTCAAGGGTGGTATTCGCAGCATTCAAGGAATTCATTCATAAATTTTTGGAAGTCTACTTCAATGATTGGACAATGTTTGAGCTATTCAAGAAGCATGTCTTGAGTTTTCTCCTGATGTTGGATACATGTAGAAAGTATCAGATCTCCTTAAACTTGAAAAAATGCATTTTTTGTGTACCTTATGGAATAATTTTGGGACATGTTGTCTGTAAGCAGGGGTTGATGGTATACCCTACTAATATTGATGTAATTATCAATTTAGATCCCCCTAGGAACGTAAAGCAACTACGTGCGACTTCGGGTCATATTGGGTACTACATAAAGTTTATTAAGGCATATGCACATATCACTGTGCCCATGGAGAAGTTGTTGAAGAAGGATGCTACATTTTCCTTGGATGATGAATGTCAAAAGAGCTTGGATAATCTAAAGGAAAATATGGTTACAACACCAATCCTAGTATTCCCAGATTGGAAGAAGGAATTTCATGTGCATTTGGATGTGCCTTGTATAGCATTAGGAGTCATCTTAACTCAACCAGGGGCAAGAGATATTAATCATCTGATTTCCTTCGCTAGTTTCAAACTATCTAAGGTAGAGAGGAACTATTCAACCACCGAGCATGAAGGATTTTCCATGGTTTATGCACTACATAAATTTAGGCATTATCTGCTAAGTGTGCACTTTAAAATGTAGATGGACCATTTTTATTTGAAGTACCTGGTCAGTAAGCCTATGTTGGGGGCGGAAATCTATAGATGGTTTCTCCTTTTCGAGGAGTGTGATTTTGAAGTGATAGTTAAGACCAGGAGATTGAATGTTGGATGGGATCACCTCTCTCAATTCGAGAATGGTGAAGAGACCACTAATATTTATGAAGGGTTTCTTGACGCGCAACTCTTTACTCTCAGAGTTGATGATGAGAATTTTTCATACATTATTCATTTTTTATCTACTAGTGTAGCTCCTGAAGGTTATACGACACATTAAAAGAAGGAACTAGTTGTTCGAGTTGCAGATTTTTCCATGATTGTAGGACAATTATATAAGATGGGCTCAGATGAAGTTCTATGCTGATATGTGCCTGAATATGAAAGGCACAATATTCTAGTTGAAGCACATGGTGGTGTCGTTGGAGGAAACTATGCAGGTAAGGCAACTGTGCAGAAGATTTTGCAAGAATGATTATGGTGGCCTATGGTACATAAAGATTCTAAGGAATATTGTAGTGCTTGCTATGTGTGTCAAAGAAATAGGAGACCATCACAAAGGGATGAAGTTCCGTTAAATCCACAAGTCATGCTAAAATAATTTGATAAATGGGCAATTGACTTCATTGGACCTATTCAGCCACCAGGGAAGAAGACAAAAGCCTGTTATATTATCACTGTGATATAGTATTTAACCAGATGGGATGAGGCACAACCTGTGAAGGATTGCAGTGAAAACACTTATGTGCAGTTTATATTCAACTTTATTTTGTCAAGGTTTGGATTCTCAAAGATTCTGATGAGTGGCAGAGGCTCACACTAACTAAATCAGATAATTACGGATTTAACATAAGAGTTCCAGATGTACCATCAGAAAAGTAGGTCGTATCATCCCCAAGCAAATGGAACTGTCGAGGCATTCAACAAGATTTTATAGAATTCCCTAACAAAGGTCTGCAATGTTAATAAGAATGATTGGGATGTGTGCATACCGGTGGTTCTATGGGCATACAGGACAACCTGTAATAAATTGACTAGGCAAACACCATTTCGACTAGTTTATGGATAAGAAGCAATGATTTTGATGGAATATATAGTGGTTAGCATCAGGATTGTAGTAGTAACCAAGATGGAAAATTGCGATGTAATGGAGGAACACAGCTACTTGCATTACAAGAAGCCTGTTTTTTGGCTGGATTTCATCAGTATGTGCATAAATCTAGAGAAAAGGCATGGCACGATTGTCACATTAGGTAGCGTACTTTCTAGAATGGAGATTTGGTCCTAATGTATGACAATAAGCTTACCAAACTTCTGGGGAAGTTTCAGATGCATTGGCTATGACCATATGTGATTAAGGATATTTTAGGTCATGGTGTAGTTCAGCTCACGAAGCTGAATGAGGAAGTGTTTCCTGGAAGGATTAATGGGAGTTGATTGAAGGTTTACAAGGATGATCCTTCCTCTACGCAATGACTACATGAAAGAAGGGAAGTCTTAGTGCTTCTGGCAGTTGAAAGAGAGCACATGACTATAAACTACTATGCCGAGGAAAAAGTCTCTTGAATAAGGAGGGTTGCATGATGGTTAGGAGGATGGGGTAGGTGGAAGCTGCAACGAAGTAGTTGCACCATAAGGAGGATTCCCATGCAGCCTACTTGGAAAGTGGCCGTTGAAATAGCTACAGTTGATTTGACAACAATTTTTCCGTTAAGAGAGAGGGAAATGCATTTAAGGAGCAAATCTAGGGAAATCTGCTGCCAAATTTGTATTTATGAGGAAGATCTAAGGGGGAATGGATAGTTCGAAAGTGAAGAGAGTTATAAATATCACACCTCGCTCCACATTGGGAAACTTTTCTTCTTGATAATTTGTTGTGTAATCCTGTTCTTAAAGAGACGAGTTTGTTGCTACATGTCTAGTTACCTAAGTTGGGAGGTAGTTAAGAAAGAGATTTTGAAGAGAGGAACAGGGAACATCATGATTGCAACAATGCCAATCCATGCTACAACATGTAGGTCACTGAGGAAAAATCCTATTGCCTTCGTAGTAGGAGAGAAAAAGCATAAAAAATAGTAGCAGACCCAATTCGACAATCGTCACATAAAATTCCAACCGAGCAAAGACAGAAGGGCAAGATGGATAAAAACAAGAAGCCAATGGAACCACATGACTTGGGAAAAGAATATTTGAATGAAGGGTTCGAGGATATCAACACAAAAGAAGTGGAGCTAATTTCTCAGTTTTCACCGTATATGCCTCTGTGGAAGCCAACCTCAAAGGTGACTAAGGATCTAGACCCTATAAAATTTAAGGTATTCACATTGTTGCTACCAGAGGAAGTGCTTATTGAAGGTGACTTGTTGGCAAGGGTACCCCAGCTCTGCATGGAAGATTTGGATTTGGGAAACCATGAGAAATTTCCACAGATGGAACCCAAGAAGTATCTGAAGACAATGTATTATGAGTTGGCAGGCCTCACCAGACTTGAACTAATGAAATAGGCGTCGGGTATTGAGCGCGCAGGTTATTTGAACATGTTGTACATTCTTCACTTTAGCCGAAGCAACATCAACACTATTTGTGTGTGCCAGTTGTTGGCGTTGGTCCATGATGGGTGCCTATGGCTAGGAAATCCCATCACATTTGACGACATGTTGATCTGGAGAATCACATCATTTCCCTATCAAGGTGTGAACCCTGCAAATTCTTTTATGGGGAAGTCACAGGAGAAAAATCTCGTAGACTAGATGAAAAGTGACATTGGGTTGGTTAAGAAGTCTAGAGGATATGCCATCAGTTCCATCTCAGATGAATTTGTGTGGTTTGCTACACATATTTTGGCAGGAAATATCATGAGGAAGTGTCAGCACCAATGGTATCCTTGGTTGCACAATGTAGCAAGGGGGTTCAATTCAATTAGGAAAAATACATGTGTCTAGAATTCCTAGATGATTGTCGCAAAGCATAGGAGGATAGAAAATCATTCCACTATGCATGGCTTTTATTGATGATTGTGTTGATAGCTTGGAGGACACTAGATGATTCAAAATTCCCCACTACTGATCTGAAGTTGTACGAGGCTGTCAAATTTGCCTCACTATGGGAAACAAGGGACTCTGCTCGTGTAATAGAAAACAAGATGTTCTAGGTATTATTTGAAATGGATCTATGGATGGTGATCATCCATAAGCCTAGGTTGTCACCAAGTCTATTCAAGGAATATCAACGCATCATTGTTTCTAGGAAAACTAGTATTTCTAAGAAATGCTAGCCCTTTAGGTTTGGTAGCTAACCTAAAAACAACAGTCAAAGCAATTCACTATCTTTCCTATGAGTGATAGATAAGAAAGAGATTATGAAGGACGAACCTGTAACTTTCGCTTGAATCCTCGCTTCATCTCCCTCTCCTTTGGTCAATCCCATAACTCCTCCTCGTACTTAACATTCTTGGAGAGTACCTGCACAACTACAAAAAAAAATACCTGTCAAAGAATAATGATCCATCACAGCACAAACATCATAGAATTAGAAATATGATAAACAAATGAATGCATTTACAGTTAACACAATCAATTGGGAAAAATCTTGAAGAACTTTATTCATTACAAGGAGAATTACAACCCATAAGAAGTTTGATCCAGCACCATTCTCTCAGCTTCAAGCCTTCTTCACCTCATGCATCAACAAGAACACACCAACAATAACACAATGCTCTCACCTCAATATTGAAACTAGTAGCACTTCCTTACAACTCAGAATAATTCAACCCTCTGATCTCTTGGATGAGATATCCTTTTATAGATGATTGCATGAGGTTGAGTCATCAATGGGGATGATGAATGCCTTTCTATTTCTAGGAATTGGTTCAATGAAAGAGGGGAATAGGAGGTGGTTTCCTGATTCCCTTGGTCATCCTTGGGCGAATTCATAAGGGCAAGTGGCATAGGAGAAGTTTCTAGAAGTTTCCATGAGCGACCAACTCTCAAACTCTCCTGGAATTTTGTTCTACCTCACCCATCGCACCTACTAGAGGGCCAAAATGTAATGTATCTCACTTTGACAGTGCAGCACCTGAGATGCATCTCGCCCTAACACAGGGCTTTCATCAATGATTCATTTTATGCACTTTCTGGATGATTTTTGAGATGGAACTTTTGGGGAATGAGGCATTCAGATGACTTAGTTCCTTTAGGGCATAAAACAAATATTTTAGGGGTTGATGAACCCTTATACATCGACATGTGAATTGGGGTTGATGTGCCCAAATATGTCTATAATAGTTGCCCCCTAAAGCATCAAGTCGTAAATGTTCATGTCGGGTGAAATGCTTTATCATGAGGATCAGAAGTTTTGAACTGGAAGGTGACCTACATCAGTTACAATACAATACATCATGATAATATGATTTTTCATGAATTAGCTAAGGGAGGCATCCCTATGCTTAGCTTCTATAAACTTTCATTACATGTACATAGATTAGACAATTGTCTACAGATATAGACTTGTAATCCATGATTAAATGACCATCTGTGCAAAGCCTGTGTACATTTGATGCTTTTGTACTCCTGAATATATCATAGCTCGGATGGATGAAACTAGATCCAGGGTCTTCAAACTCGTTCAATCTTCACTCAATGTACAAGTTAAACCATGTGAAAAGATGTTTTGAGGTCGGACATGGAGAGACATCATCTGATTACCAACCTATGATGTAAGTTGTTAACAGACGCGAGAGGGATCACCGATAATGAGGATGATCCTCAAGGTACAATAGCACATTTTACGTGGTGTGAATAGATGATTTGATGTCGAACACCATGCAAAAGCTTTTGGTCGAAGGCCATTGATGTCAACCTATCACCGAAAGAGAAAAAGTTGCCATTGATGTATGCAAGCTTCAAAGCACTGAAAGGGTGTTTCTAAGTCAACTTCTTGGATAATGAGCTAATGTCGACAAGAAGTGACTCATCATAGGAGGGACTTGATGTATCCCACATCTACGACATGAAACAAAGCAAATGATTTTTGGAGATGAAAATGAACTGACAACACAAGATTCAAGAATGGCGGTCATGAAAATGAAGGTTTGTGATATTGCAACGTATGAGATTTTAACCGGATGACCTTTTAACTAGATGACTTCTCTTGAACATATAGGTGACACTGAGATGAATTGGTAGCGTTAACCCAAAGAGATGGATGGTGTGATAGACCAATAGTATGATGACCAACAAATAGAATAACCCAACCCAACTCAATCACGGAGATGAAGTGAAAGTGTCATGTTCAAGAACGACTCACTACCATAAGTTTTCAAGCTTTTTCCCCTTTTTCCCTAGTCATTGCTGACCAATACCTCTTTATTTTTTATCAAGCTTGAGGAGGATAACATATGCTTGTTCTATAATGCACCCTTCGGGTAAACCCATCGCTATTTGATGTTTTAACGAGTCTAGCGACGGTGAAACTTGGTCTCTTCTAGATGGACAAGTTTGTCGCTATTATTTTAACAAGTTCAATGACAAGGATAACTCAGTCCTTTTCATGTTTAGAGAGTTTGAAAAGAGACAAAAAGAAAACTCCATAAGTTCTTTTTCGTAAAAATAATCCCTTAGGTCTAAAAAAGGATAAATAATACAAGAGGGATGTCGTTTCCAATACTTTAACAAGCTGGAATTGACAAGCACTCAGCTATCTTTTCTTATTTAAAGAGTTTGAAAAGAGTTTAAAGAGGACTCTATAGTTTGCTTTTCATTTTTAAATCAAAGCTTGAAAAGAAAATGAAAAGTTTGCTTGGTGGTAAAAGATGCTCAATTCACTGTTAGCACATTAGATTCTGTTCTCAGTTGTTTAACCTGCTCAAAACTCCATCAAAATGATTAAAAATACATATTTATGGATGAAAAAATGAATAAAATCAATATTTACTTGATGTACATGAAAAAGTAAACATAAAAACAAGTTTTATCATTTCATTTTCACCATTTCATTTCAAACATTGGATTTTGGAGCTTTGAAGGATTTTTACCCCAAATTTCACCAATCGATTATGAGAGATTTCGTGGATCATTTTGCACGACGTCAAGACTAGGTAGGAGCTAACATTATGCTCTTCAATTCTATTGCATTCTTTTTCAGTTCTAGGTAGCTTTTCTCAGATTTCTGAGCCTCTAGGGTTTAAAATCTCATTTTTCAACCATCACACCCTACTCCTATCAAAAAGTGTGATGCATACTGGGTTGCCAATTGAAAACCTGCTATGCATAGCACCTTCCTCAAGGGCTAAGTGCCATGGGCATAGAATACCAAGTTTGAACAACTATTTTTCCTCAAATTTTGAACTGATTTTTACCCAAATTAGATCCTAATTTTCCTATTGATTATATTTCAGGTATTCATTGGATCAAAATGAACACTACATGGCAAGAACGAGAGCACGAAAAGTAGAACATGATTTCCTTAAATGACCAGGGCACAGTAAATGCATTAAGGAACTGTGGTTTGCTAAAGTTTTTCTGCTTGTCTAGCATGAGACAAGAGATGGATTTGTTGTAGTATCGTGTTCATGCTCGGGATCCTATTAACCAGGTGTTCTAGATCAGGGGTAAATCTATTCCAATCACCATTGAGGATGTTTATTTTCTATTGGGTTTATCGAGGCGGGGTTCCCCACTTTCATTGTCAGGACCTACCCAAGGAGGCGAATCGGTGAGAGATTATTTCTGTCAGTTCTGTCGGGAAGGATTCCAAACCAGCAGAGATGGAAAGATTAATATCCAAGATGTTATTGATCGACCTTTGAGGACTATTTTCTTTACCCTTGCTAGATTGGCAGACAATGCGGCTTTACGTTTTCAAACAAATCCTATATGCAGTACGCCTTGGAATGCCTAGAACTGAAGGTATTCAACTGGTGTGGGGCGGTTCTTCCACTCATAAAAGATCAACTGGCTAAAGTGAAGGCTAGGAGGACCAAGGATTTTGGTTATGGATCCATTTTGATTTCCTTTGCTTTGGAAAGAATCTCACTTATGCAACCATAGAATATTTCTCTGGGAGTGCCAAGACCGAGAGAACCACAGATGTAGCGATGGGTAGACCTTATGACTAGGCATGCTGGCTAGTCACATATCTCATTTTCATCTACCTTCAAGTGGTTTGACCGTCAGGAGATGGCTTTTGCAGGTAGGGATGGATTTTCGAGGTGATCCAGATTTAGCATTACCAGTTGGGGAGCAGTGGAGCGCTATCGATAAAATGATTTGACCACATCTTTTCTTTTTGAGTTTTCTATTTTTGTGTTTTTTGATTGTTACCAAGAATAAATAAACTCATCTGTGTGTGTAGATATTGGAGCAGTTCGACCTGTGGCACGCCCACGGGAAGAAAATGTTCCAGTGGAGGGAGCTATCAGGAGGGAATTCCTTAGAGATTTGGACATAGCCGAGACCTTGGCTCAGTTGCAGGATCATGTGGAGAGCTTAACTCTCGGCAACCTGGATGTCTGGATTGATGAGTTACCCATGAGGCTACAACGCCATACCACTAGTGTGCCGAGTCATTGGACAAGGCTCCTGCACATGATAGCACAGGTGGTGACCTGATATTGTCAACAACACTAGTCTAGGATGTTTTTCTACATTAACTTTGAGTTTCCGGGGTTAGATGACCAATTTTGTCTTAGACACAAAATATTTGTGAAAGCTTATAAACAATTATCTATTTGACTTTTGGAGTTTTATTTTGGTTAAGTGATGAAATCCTATGCAATTGATGATGTGAAATTTTTTCTTTACATATGTTGCAAATGTCTATTTAACACATAGTTTGCTAAAGAGTCAGTCAATGTGTTTAAATTTCTGGAAATATGTTGATATTGAATGAAATTAAAATGTCTTTCCAAAATTCTAACTCTTAGGAACATGCGATGAATAGCTAGGTTTCAGACAGAATAAACACCAGTAAACTGTAGAATGACAAGTTGTGAATCTAGCCTGACAATGATTCGGTGTATGCCATGTGAAATTGCATCAGAGAGGAGTTCAATCAACGTGCCATACTCAATGATGTTGTTTGTTGATCGACCAATACATATCCCCATGAAACTCACTAACTCACCACCTGGAGTGAAGTTGGCCCAGGCTGCAGAAGATAAGTTCTGCGTACTACGACTAGCTCCGTCGACATACCCAACAAATGGTTCCAAAATTTTTGACATCTGCAACAAATGTGAAGTGGATTACCTAATCAAATTGAAACTCTAAAATCAAAACTAACACACAAACATGCAATGAAAGCATATGTACAGTGAGTTTTACTACACTTAATCAAGCATAGTAACATTTCAGATACAACCCGTTTCGGGGCTGCGACAATGGAATCCCATCGTAATCGACTAAATCATAGGCTCCTTTTGTAAACACATGTTTAACAATATAAGGGCCCATCCATAATGGTTCAGATTTCCCTACTCCTTATTTGTCAAAATCCTTATCGTAAAGAAAGACCAGGTCACCTTCTGAGAAGACACGATGCTTAACCATTTTTGTCATATTGTGCCTTGATGCGTTTCTTATGTGCTTCGTTAGCCAATGTGGCATCACGACAAGTTTCATCCAGATGGATTAATTCCAAGAAATGAGCTTCTTCTTCAGAAGTGTCGGGTAGTAGGTCAATTGCCAGCTTGAGGGATGAGATTTCACATTGAATTGGTAAGACTGCTTCCAAACCATACACCAACTAAAAAGGTGTAAATCTGGTCGCATTTCTCACCGGGTCCGGTATGCCCACAAAGATGAACACAGGATTAAATACCAATTTCGCTTATGGACTCCAATCATTCTTTGCAGCATGCGCTTAAGGACCTTGTTGATTGCCTCAACTTGTCCATTAGCCTACAGATAATATGGACTAGAACTATCATGGGACAGTCCTAATTTGGTAGTTAACTCGATCAACATGTGATTGTGAAAATGCGACCCATGATCTGTGACTATAGCTTGTGGCACACCGAATCTAGAAACTACATGATTGAAAAAAAAAGAGCAGTCGTTTCGGCACTTTTGTTCTGGAACATTGAATCTAGAAACTACATGATTGAAAAAAAAAGAGAGCAGCCATTTCACCACTTTTGTTCAATGTAGGCATCGCCTCGACTCATTTGGTAAAGTAGTCGACAATGACTATAATATACCCATGCCCCTCAGCCGAGGTGGGGTTACATGTCATGAAATCAATGCCCCATTTTGCTAATGGGCCAACAACAATGACTAGATGTAGTGGTGTAGGTGGTAATCTAGTTTTACGATTAAAAATCTGACAAGCATGTCATTTTCTGACAGCAAGTATACAATCTTTCAATATAGCTGGCTAGAAGTAACCAGCTCGTAAGATTTTTTGTGCGGTTGAGTAACCAGATAATGCCCCCCACAAGCATCTGAATGGCATTCATTCAAAGGTTTTTCGGCTTCCTCATGCGTAAGGCACCTTCTTAAAATCGTATTGACACCACGAAGATAAAGTGTATCACTAATGATCAGATAATCTTTGGCTTGGTATCGAGTACATTGTTGTTCAGAGTGAGAGGTGTTAGGCCTAAAAGCTTGGGTTTGGAGATAGATTAGTATATCTCCATACCATGGATCACTTGATGAAATCAGAAACAGAGACTCATCCAAGATTGATGCTTCTGATGTTAGATCGTTCAAGGATGAGGGAAGGTCGCAAAGTAGATCTACAAAGATGAGAGATTTTTTTGATTTATATTTGTTGAATTCTAAATCAAACTCCTGCAAAATGACTATCCATTTAGAATATTTCCCCCCAAAAATTGACGTGACAAAATGTATGTCATAGGGTTGCAATCTGATACAATGGTAGTTTTGCAAAGGAGAATATAATGTAGAAATCTTTGTACAGCTTGAACGACTGCTAAAGATAACTTTTCAATGTATGAATATTTAGTTTTTGTATCATTAATATTGTGACTTAAATAATATATAGGATGTTCAATTCTATTATCTTCTTGTACTAAAACCATACCGATGGTTGTATCTACAACGACGAGATACATGTAATTTTTTTTTTGATAGTTTGGGGCATACATTAATGATGCTTTTATCAAGGAATATTTGAGAGCATCAAAGGAAGCTTGCGCAACCTGATCCCAATGGAAGGGTACCCCTTTCTTCAAAAGGCATGTATAACGTTTAGCTAGCTCAACATAATTTGGAATGAACCTCCTAAAAAAGTTTGCCTTCCCTTGAAGTCTCTGGATCTATAATAAATTTGAAGGTGGAGGCATGTCAAGAATTGCCTAAAACTTTATTGGATCGAGTCAAATTCTATCCTTATAGACTACAAAGCCAAGCAATCGACCAGAGCCAACACAAAACACACATTTGTATGGATTGAATCTTATTTTGTAGTGTTGGCAACATAAAAATATGGCTCTCAAATGTTATGGGTGATTAGTCCATTTTCGCGAATGAGTAGGCAGATCGTCAAGATATGGTTGAACTATGTGTTTGATGTCATCGAAGGCATAATTCATTTCCATCAGAAATGTAGCCCCTGCATTCTTCAAACCAAAAGGTTATTTACGATATGCGAATGTGCCCCACGGACATATGGATGCAGTTTTTGATTGGTCCTGTGGGTGGATATTGAATTGATTATAGTAGGAAAATCCATCCATGAATGAAAAGATTTCACATCTGGCATATTCATCAATAACCTAGTCGATAAAGGGTGTAGGATAGTTGTCCTTCGGACATGCTTGATTCACATCCCTATAATCGATGCACACTCAAATTGTCCCTTGTTTTTTCATCACTGGAACAATATTAGATACCCAATCAGTAAGAGGTACAAGGTAAGTGAATCCAACACGTAAAAGTTTCTCAACCTTTGCTTTAATGGCAGCGACTTTCTTTGGATGAACAGGTCGAAGCCGTTGTCATACTGGTTTGACATCAGGATACATCTTGATCTCATGTTCAACAATGCTTTAGTCAATGCCTACCATTTCTTCATGAGACCATGCAAAGACATCTCTGAATTCACGAAAAAGTGCACAGTAATTTTCTAGTTCTGATGGAGAACAAGATAGGCCAATGTGAATATTTTCTACAACATTAGGCTTGGTCGAAATGTTTATAGAGATATTTTCTTCAATGGTAGATAGATTTCACGTAGAATCAATTGTATTTACAGAATTCGATAAAAAATCAACGATTGAAGGGCGATTGAATTCTTTTGAATAATCTTCATTGCCATCTTGAAGGTGAGAACGATGATGATAATCTTCCCACGACATCTCTTCTATCATCATTGATTGGATGATTCCTTCATCTGTAGAATGTATACGTGACCAAGGATCAGAGGGGTGCCATATTCTAAAGACCTATCTACCCATACAACTGTTGAGTGTAGATTGGGGTTTGCCGCATAAGCCCAATAGATTGATTGCTACAAAGATTTGATGGGGCTTCGCAACATCGCCTCACTGTGATCATCCTTCTCAAAATAGCTAGAACTTTTCTTAAACTCAGATGATGTAGAAGAGATCATGTTTTAGGTTTCCACTGTGGCCACTTCCGTGAAACCAGATGGAGATGGGAGGGTAAAAGTACCATCAAGGAAGGATCTTTTAGGAGACCTACTCCAACATTTTGAAGTGATTATGAATGTTGATGTATTAATGGAATGCTTCCAGTAGCTTATGAACTATTAGCAAAAAAGGTTAGTTGGTCGATGAGTGTGATTCCACCTTTGAAGGGAAATGCAATCGTTTGAAAGTATGTGGACACAATTGCAGCCATAGCATAAACCCAAGGCCTTCCCAGTAAAATATTGTAATCAAGGAGTCCATCAATGACCTCAACTTCAATATCTACTATTTTGCCCCCTAGTTCTACTTGCAAGCTACTTAAAATTCCGTACAGAGTGTACGTTCTTCCATCAAAAGCTTTTAGTGTCGTTGGTGATCGTGACAAGGGTGGTGAACCAAGAGTTTTCCAACAACTCATTGACATGACACAGGTAGATGCCCCTCATCAGCAATGGTTTGATGAACTTTTTTATTGAGGGATTTTACTTGTATAAGAAAAGCTATTTGCGCTGGTAACTATGGTGTATATCCTGTATGATTAAAGACCACAAGATTGAAATCTGTAGGATCGATCCCACCTATTACTGATAACAAAGCCTACTTTTGGGAGGGACAGTTTTGCAATACCTCAAGTGTTGACATAGCAGAGGGTGATTGAGCCAGATCCTCCACTATATTATAATTTTGGGCTGCTCGAGCATGAGGATTAAATGTCGATTTGTGTACAACTCCCTCTGGTGGCTTTATTGTTAATTCAAGAATAATCGGCGGAACAACTTTTGTTGAAGTCGAGGTTGAAGTACTAGGTTGATCAATAGCTTGTTTGTTCAATGACATTGGATTCCCGTAATCTTTACTCCTTGTTGATACCAAAACATCATTTTGTGTTTTTGAAATGGACAACATAAGCACTTGGGATGTGGAAGCATTATCAATGGCAACCAAATGTGTTTCTGGGTTTGGAAATGGATCTGTCAGTACCGCTGAGGTATTCGAAGCCTTTAAAAGTTTTGAAACCTTAGATCGATGTGGACAATCTCTTGTGAAATGCTTGTCATTGCATATTAAACACGGATAATGAGGTTTGCTAGCTGCAATGGGGGTTTCAGATAATTTTTTAGGAGTGGAACTCTCCTGTTTCTTCTTATTATTCTTCCGCTTCCTCTTGCCTCCCAGTTGCTTTGGATTTTTGCCTTTGTCATATGACATGGGATTAATTTTAGAGGTAAGAGTGTTCTTAGATGGATTTGCATTTTGACTTGAAATAGCAAGAGCTTGACCAGATGGTCCTCTCACTATTGTGTGCTCGAGGAACCAATCACGCCATCACCAGCATGAGAGTCCCTACTCGATTTTGGAGGTGGTGGAATGGTGAAAGTTGGTCTAGGCACATCAGGAATTTTGTCATAGAGCGTGCCTGATTGTGTATAAACTAGATCCAAATATTGGGCACGATCAATGACTTGCTCTTCTATGACAACTCCTCCTTTTGCCACATCGTCAGTGATAGATGGCAATAAGGAATTTATAAACCACTCAGCTAATAGCTGGCCAAGAACATGCATCTTTACCATTCGACGACGACACCGCCACTCATGAATATTATCAGATATGTGAGTGGAGGTAGTCTGTTTAAAGTTGGTAAGAAGTTCTATTCCAGTTTCGTACCTGATAGGTAACTGAAAGTGGGTTAGAAAGGTAGCGGCTAGAATGGTGAAGTTTTCAAAAGAAGCTCTAGGTAATTCCATATACCATTTTGTAGCTAGACCAGTAAATGTTCTCTGGAAAAGATGAAGTCTAATCGAATCATCATTCAGGGTGTTGAATGAACACCAAAAATGAAAAGTCATTACGTGATTCGATGGGTCTTCTCTTGGATTTCCATTCAACTTTGGAATGTTAGATGGCAGTTTATGTGGAATCACCGGCCACCAAGGGGTGTATGCAATTGGATCATTAGTAAGTTATTTCAAATCTGGTAGTTCTAGAGTTGCTACAAATGGAAACTGTTGATTTGGGTTGAGTGGAGCATACCTAATATAAGATGGAATCGCTTGAGCAATAGGTCTTTTCATACCTACATATGGCATTTTCATCTGGTAACCTTGATAAGGTCATTGGACATAACTAGTATAAGGCAGTTGTTGATAAATAGTTTGGAAATATGGTTGTCTGTAACCTGCAAAGCCTTATTGCCCAGATCCTTGGTATGTTTGATATTGTCCCATACTAGTTTGAGTTTGGGAACCAGTCCAAACTGAGGTTAGGACTGCTGGAATCGAGGTTGTCGTATTGCGACAGCGACGGTTGTTGAACCAATTATTGTTGTTTAGTATTGACAGATTGACCAAGTTGTGGATTAACTGTACCTGTGTGTGCCTGAGTCGTTCCGGATGTTGAGCCCCAGAAACAAGCGACTGTTGTACAGCAATCGGAGAAACTTGAGCCTTTTGCCTTGAAACCTAAGGTTGTGAGGAAGAAGGAACATTTTACACTGGTTGAGATACAACAGATTGTTCTTGTGACTGCAACACAGTCGTAATAGCAAGTGTAGTGGGAATATTGGACATAGGTTGAATTGGTTGTGTTGGATATACAACTCTTGGTTGTTCTAGAAATATTGGTTGCCAACCACTAGCTCTAATTCTAGTTTGACCTGAATACTATGGGAAACTCTCATATGGTTGACCCTCGGAAAAAGGAGGAAACAACGAGTAAGCATACTGCTCTCCATATGTTGGTAGTCCAGTGTTTAATGGATACATTGGTCTTTAATAAATGGTTTGCCCAAATTGATACTGATATGCAGGATCAAATTGCTGAGTTTCCATGTGAGAAAAACCAGATTGAAATCTGGAGAAATAAATGGGAGTTAACCATGGTGTTGAAGCAACCCCTAAGTGGGTTCCAGCTAGTGATTGGCAACCAACTGGAACAGATGATGCACCATATAGGTGTGACTCAGGTGTACCAGAATACATTGAAGGGGTAGCAGCAGAAGATTCTACCACAACTACATCAAACGATACAGTCCTGGATATTGATGGTTGTTCAAACATGGTTAACTTGTCCAAACGCTGTCCTAGCGATTCGACAGGAACTCGCAATGAAGCAGGATCAAATGAAGGAAAGTAATCAGGAGTAGTAGGATACAAATTAATCCTAGTTACAAATAGAAACGGGGTTTCAGATAGGGGATCCTCTACTATCTCTTCTATAGCAATCAAACCAGGTGGAAGAGGTTGACCATCAAGTCCGTAAAATATTTCTAGTACAGAATAAGGTGTAGTTTCTATAGCGACAGATTTTGGAGGGGTAACAACTTCTGGATATTGAAATTCAAAGTCCAGATGTTCAGCTAATTGAACTAAAATCTCAAAGTGAGGTTCTTGAACAACTCTTGGTTCATATGCAACCTCGGTTTGAACTGGAATAGGTTTTGTACCAACTCTAGATGGAGACGTTTCAGGTTCAGAAGTATTTACCATTACACTAGGATCAGTTCTAATGTCCTCAGGTAACTGCAAAACTTCCTTTTTAAAGGTGGATGTACTAGAAATAATTGGATAAACTGGAGTCTCTGAAGATGTTGAAACAAATGTTCCAAATAACCCAGATGAACTAGACTCAGTTAAACGAGACCACTTTTTCTGAATTGGTTTCGCTTCCAGAGGCAAAGACGGTTGACTTTCTAATCTTTGCAAATGACGGGGTTTTGATTGACTTTCTTCCACGATTGCGGATTACTTGATCAACTTAAAAATCAACTAAGGGAAAGTCATGTTATTTCGTAGTCAATTAATTTTAACGACACTTGGACACAACTTTGCTTTTTTAGTTTTAAAGAGTCAAGAAAAAGCTAAAGATGATTCTAGTCGCCTTCGATTTTTAATGAGCCTGAAAGGACAAGTGCTCAGATGGACCTTTTCTTTTAGAGAGTCGAAAAGGAATGAAAGTGACTACTCTGGATAATCTAGACAAAGGGTTTATTAGACCAATCACAAAACTGCAATATACACCTCGGTGATAAATCAAAGAGAAATTACCAAGGACTTTACGTACGACAGTCAATATTCCCGATGTTATGTTCAGTGCATTACGATCGATAAGTCGGTAGACTCGGTTTCCTATGGATAAAGGATTTAAGCCTATTGTGGTCTCCCAATATATAAGTGATAGTATGGGGAGCACAAGTCCATGCTAGCACTTGTCATATCAAAGAGGAGGAATCACCCAACCTTCAATGAAAATGATAGCCACTAGGTTTAACGACGCCAGAACACATCTCTAGCCTAGACATCTAAATGTGTTGCATTGGATTCCAAAGTGTTGTTAACTTCATTGAGGTTCATATTAAGTTGATCTTTCTTTAAAGTTTTCCTTTGATGGTTCACTGTGAAATGTGATCTGAAATTCCTAAAGATGCAATCTACAATGATAAGAAATCTTTTCGTTTATTTGACCAATGAAAATCCTAACTACAAGGGATAAAGCATAGAAGCTCTTTTTAAAGAAAATAGCATAGAGCACACACTAATGCAATTTCCCTAAATCATATTTTTGTGCACACAAACCAAAATAGTAAAATGCAAATGCATGTATTTGTTTTTAGCTCCCCTTAATGTGAATGATTCAAAAAGGAGAACTAGATGCAATAATGACTCAAAATGTTTCACACAAAATAGAAATTTTTGACAATTTTTCTTCAAGGAGAGAAAGGACTCAAAACGAAACTTTCAAATTTGAAGAAATATCTATTTGACACTTTGAACGCAATCAAATTAAATCAAATGCACCAAAATAGTTTAATCGATAGGCTATGAAGGAGGATTTTGCGACACTTCACTTTTTTGGTGAAAAAATGGAAGATTTTATGACACTTTTCTATCGAAGCGATAAATAGATTAACACTACTTTTGACAATGGATTGTAAATGGAAAAAAAACACAAAAAAAACATTCACCAATCTTAATCTAAATAGAGGTTGAATTAAGTGTTAACAAGTGGCTTCAATGATGAGACATTGTTCATATTCAGCAAGCAACCAAACAGGAATGAAAACTAGTCAAAAACTTCAACTCCTAGATGGGAAAATTGAGTTTCAGTCATCCCATCGCACTTAACCCTTGAAAACAGTGAGATGCATTGCACGTTTCCCATTCGAGAACTGAGATGCATATCAGATCATAGTTCAAGACAGTGCGATGGTCTAGGGAGTGATTTTGAAAGTGTTCTGGCTCCAATTTGTAGCAGTTTTTAGTGGATGAAGCTTGATTTCAATGGAAAATAATAAGAAAAGTGTGATGGAATTTCCTAAGAGGTTACGAAGCTACCAACAAGGGCATTTTGATGCTTTTGCAAATCAAATGCTCAAGATATAAAATAAACCATAGATTGACTAAAGTAGCATTTATCTACTACGCAATTGTATAACAAAAGTGATTCGAAAGCTTCCTGGCTAACTTCAAACTTTATCTATGGTTTACATAATTCAACATAGAGCAAGAAATAGAAAAAAATAATCATCGTTCCCTAGTGGAGTCACTAATCTGTTTCTAGGAAAACTAGTATTTCTAAGAAATGCTAGCCCTCTAGGTCTGGTAGCTAACCTAGAAACAAAAGTCAAAGTAATTCACTATCTTTCCTATGAGTGATAGATAAGAAAGAGATTACAAAGGACCAACCTGTAACTTTCGCTTGAATCCTCAGTTGATCTCCCTCTCCTTTGGCTGATCCCGTAACTCCTCCCCGTACTTAACATGCTTGGAGAGTACCTGCACAACTACAAAAACAAAGACCTGTCAAAGCATAATGACCCATCACAACATATACATCATAGAATCAGAAATATGATAAACAAATGAATGCATATACAGTTAACACAATCAATTGGGAAAAATCTTGAAGATCTTTATTGATAACAAGGAGAATTACAACCCATAAGAAGTCTGATCTAGCACCATCCTCCTAGCTTCAAGCCTTATTCACCTCATGAATCAGCAATAACACACCAACAATATCACAATGCTCTCACCTCGATACTGAAACTAGCAACGCTTCCTTACAACTCAGAATAATTCAGCCCTCTGATGTCTTGGATGAGAGATCCTTTTATAGATGATTGCAGGAGGTTGAGTCACCAATGGGGATGATGAATGCCTTTCTATTTTTAGGAATTGGTTCCATGAAATAGGGGAATAGGAGGTGGTTTCCTGATTCCCTTGGTCATCCTTGGGCGAATTCAGAAGGGCAAGTGGCACATGAGAAGTTTCTAGAAGTTTCCATGAGCAACCAACTCTCAAACTCTCCCAGAATTTTGTTCTACCTCACCCATCAGACCTACTAGAGGGCTAAACTATGATGCATCTCACTTTGATAGTGCAACACCTGAGATGCATCTCACCCTAACACAGGGCTTTCATCAATGATTCATTTTAGGCACTTTCTGGATGATATTTGAGATGGAACTTTTAGGGAATGAGGCATTCAGATGACTTAGTTCCTTTAGGGCATAAAACAACTATTTTACGGGTTGATGAACCTTAATACATTGACATGTTAATTAGGTTTTATGTGCCCAAATATGTTTATAACAATCGTCGATTTTAAGGCTGATTTCCACCATGTTTACATCCATGTGAGGTGCAATTTGACAAAGAGATGGACAACGTTGTCGTTTTTGGTCACTGAGGAATATATTTCCCAGTTAGTCCTTCAGTGGCTGACTGATTGGCTCCTTCTGAGATACATTGTAGAGGGCGTAGCAGGGACTACTAAAGATGCATCGAAGGAAAAGAACAAGGCGACCATCGACCTCGATAAGAATACTGCGTATGAACTAGACCGTGAGCAAGAGGAAGAAAAACAAAGAGGGGAACCTAATAAGGGTGGAAAAAACGCCTATGAAGACCTAGAGGATGTCGATTCCCCTTTTATTCTAAAATGATGGTAGAAAACTAGTGCAAGAGGCACACGTAAAAAAACGCAATTCTGATAAGTCCTCCGGCCTGTAGGCCATGGTCCTCATTGAGGGGAACCTCGATGAAATTAGGGATACTGTCAGGTCCATAATAGAAGATATATGGGGCCACATCAAAGATAAATACCACTTGGTAGTGATGAATGTCCAAGAGGGCCTCAAAGAATTGCGCTTTAGGTGAGCCAAGTTCAAGTGAGCCGGTCTCAAGCAAGCATGGAACTAATGACATCGGGCAGTGTGTAGTCAGTACTCACTTTAGAGCTAAGTATTGTACCCTTGCCAGATCGATCTTTACACTTCAACAATGTCAAAGATAGGGAGAGCGTGCAACCACCTAAGAATGTGAGTATCAACCTCGCGACACTCCCTCTACACACATTGCATGAGCTACACCAGGGTGTAGCAAATGAGCTTAAGGTGCGAGAGCAACGTGCTCTCATGGTTATCAAAGATGCGAGGATCACTAGTCAGCAGATGTGTGATTAAAGGCATAAAGCTCTCCAAGATCATGATGAGGTAGTTGCATGAAGCCAACAACTGGAGTAGGCCATTTCCAAAGTATGCAGTGAGCTTCCATATCTCCAAATTTAGTCTGAGGCTACTTCGAAAGAAAAAGTGCAACAGTTGGCAAATGCATGCAGAAAATCGAAGGCGCAAGTGGATAAGGTTCATTTTTATCTACATATGCAAATTACTGAGCTTCAATTGAAGCTACAACCCACCACGTCACTAGAGGTCTGAGAGAAGCATGAGGTTGCCATCAGAACAGATAGGGAAATCTCGATGTGTCAGTTAAGGACTATAGCCAACTATTTGAAGAAACACTAGAACTGTGTGCCTCACTGCAAGAGGACCCATAGGTGAAAAATATTGAAGTAGCCATTAGTGATAATAAAATACAACACGATGAGATTAAGGAAACGATGCACAACTTATCACTTGTGCAATGGTTCGCCTAGTTGAAAGAAGGGACATCCCTCTAAGCACAAATCGAGGAGCTATGAAATATGATGCAAATTATTACTACATGGTAGGGTAGCTCTCACAGACTATGGAAGGCACACTCAAGAGTATGAAGAAAACACAACAGACAATCGAATTAGTAGCAGAAGGACTAGCTTCAGAGAAGTTGGTTGAAGAAGTTCGACAGGTAGCAACACAATGCACGAAGGTGCTTCACCTAGTGAATTCTTCGTTTAGCAGCCTAAAATCAAAGATATAGAGCGTACTAGCAGAGTGAATCAGGGACAAATCACATATTTGTGTTGGGGGCCTATTGGGATGGGGTCCCCTAGGTCCAATTTTGATAATATTTTGTAAAGTCTTTGCATTTTGAGGAGCGGAGTGCGAGTAGTATAGGTCACTAGGAGTCAAGGGGATTTAAGAAGGTGAAAGCCCCTTAGTTTTTTTATTGTTTTAAGCTCCGCCCATGGTTTATGGATCATGGTATTATAATATGGAAAAGTATATAAAGGGGTGTCTTAGCAAGTCTAAGGCAATCAGTCATTCAAATTTGATATGTTTTGATTCTGCAAGGGTACGAACTTTCTGTATTTTGGTCAAAGGGGAAGGCTCCTACTGTTGTGTGCGTGGAGACCTTGATAATTTTGCAGTTGAGTGGCAGGCCCCTGCAGCTGTGTGCGTAAGATATGGAAATTCTTTATATTGAATACCTAAAATAATAAAGAGTATTTGAAGCAATTATGTGTCCAATTTATATACTTATGTGTTTTCTATATTTATACTCAATTGAATGCCAATTATCTGTATTATTGTCTTGATTTCTCCGTGATGATCTGGATCTAATGTTATATGCTATTTTATGCATGACTAGACACTTACACGAAGTTCATAACTCTGTTTAACTGAAAATCGCTTTAAGTTCAGGGATTTTTGGGATAAGGGTTCCTGAAGGTCAGATCAGGCCTAAAACTAAAGAAGCATCTTACCCCCACATTACATAGCCTTCTGGATGTAGAAACCTAGTTCTAGCATCCCCCAATACTGCCTCAGGTGAGGTTGCAACCTACGCTAAGCTGGTTGTTGCTGAAAGGGTTGGTAGTATAGGGTTTTGTTGGTTAGTGTAGATAACCCTGAACCTAGTTCCAAGCTACCTCAAGCCAACAAGAACTCCAAAGGAACATCCCCTTACAAGTGGTCATCCTCCATTTAGGGAAATGTAGATCACATCTCCACCGGCCGAAAGAGTCATGGATGTATTCAGTGTAATGTTTGATCATATTCATAAGAGGATCGTGTAGTAGAGGCATAGATACTTCCCTAAGGATCCTCGTAATTTAGTCTTAGTTTCTACAGAGAAGGTTATAACCTCCAACACCATAAGGAATCCCATATTTGTTATGGTGGAAAATGTTGCATTAGCTACAACGACACAGGATCATTTTCAGTACTTGTTGAATGAGAATACCAAGTTGATAAGAGACTTTATTGTGGTGAAGCAATAGGTGAAATATCTTGTGGTGGAGAATCAACGGTTGTCATCACAAGGATTCAACATTGCCGAATGGAAATCAACCATCCAGGATGAATTGGGGCTAGTGGAGGAAACCATAGCATGGTGATATGACAAGATGATTCTTCTATGGTAAGTGGTGGCTCCTCTCATTGGAATCCAGAAGAAAGTACAAGAAGTGGTGAAACTCCTAAATGTGAAAAATAGAGTAGTTGACTATCTTTAGGAGTGGGCTTCCAAGTATCTAGATTCTCCACAATAATTGGAAAATAAAGATAGGATTATCCAAAAGATAAACAAAATTTAGTTGAGACTCCACCATCAAAACTACATGCACCTTGGAGAACAGTCGATTAGTACTATTGCTGCATATAATTGGCTACATAATCATTTTGAGTCTTTAACATAGAATAATGGGATGCCTTCAATAGGTGCACTTGAAGCAATCAGAGGCAGGGAGATCATCTTCCTGAAGATTAGGCAATACATTGAGCAGATCAAGCAGACAATGATATATGAAGGATTGGAGATAACCAAATACATTATTCTTCAATAAACCACTGCACCAACCAAAGCTCATATGAAACATTCATAGTTATGGAATAATGTACAGTCAAACTCTAAGAACATTTTGATTGAGGCACTAGAGGTAAAAATGCACTACATTGGGGACTTGCCTGTTTGAGTTGAAGCCATCTCCACGGAGTTTAGAGATTGGAACACTTACATTACCACTGAGCTCCATGAGGAACAAAATGACTTATCAATTTGATGATTCTTTGTCCCAATGTCAATTTTGTCTTATAGAGTCATCATCTCATTTGTAATTTGTCTTATATAATAAATTATATGTAATTAAGTCTAAGGGACACATGTGGAATGTGAATAGCCACATATGGAATGTAATGAGTCATGAATAGAATATGATCATTCATAGAAGTCAAAGAGTCATGAAGAAGCTCAAAGGTCATTGTTACTTGTTATAGAAAGCTCCTGATAACTCAAGCTAGGGGATCCTAGAGGTATTGCCTTTTCTTCTCTTGTAATACATAGAAGATAGATCATTCTTTGGAGAAGCAAGTGGTGGCTTCATATTCCACTATTGGATACAATGTTTTATGTATGCAACAATGTACTTTGGATCTTGCACTCATAATCAAAATCTCAATGATTCGACACTTCTTCATACATGTATCGTAGATATAGTTGGACTATTTTGGTTATGTTTATGGTGTATGTTTCTTTAATTACATACTAAGTGAATGAATTAATTCGTTTATTAGCTATGGTTGTTATTGAATGAGTGTTTTTATGATTTAACGATTTTTTTTACTATGTGGACTAATCTGCAGGTATCCAAAAAGAATTTATCTTCTTCTTGGTCCCCCTTTAGGATAATATTGTTAGTTTTCTAACCGATGGCTCATTTTCCATACCATCCATGGAAGTGTCCCTTGTATCCCTTACACTCGATGTCTCACAAAGCTCACATTCTTGTTGCCCCAAAGAGGTCTTGTGTTCTCTTGTGTTTGATCGTAACCAAGGAATATCTTTAAAACCTTTCCAACAATGGTTATACTATATGACCAGATGAGACTCCTACACTAAACAATGTAAGGTCTAATTGGGACTTCACATCAGGGAGATCCCCTTATAATGTTGGCGGCATCCAACACCATCAATAGTTTCCCAACTAAAAAAAAGTGGTAGAATTGTTGAATTTTGGACGTATTACTTCCTTGTTAAATATCTAAGGAAAGAAAAGTTGATTGTTATCAAAGGGGTTCTTGAATAAAAATATATACTCTATAAGATGTATGACTTGTTTCAACTATATGTTGAGCCAATTGTTGTTCAAAAATATAATATTAGAGCAAGCTTTGGCATGAAAAATGCAAACATTTAAATTCTCAAAAGTTCAAAGATAATGGAAACATAGAAGATAGTTTCTATTTTACCAGAGGTTCTTTCACCTAATGGAGTTTGTAGAGGGTATGTTCTAGGAAAGAATTATCTGGCACCTTTTGACTTTGGAAAATCATGGTGTCCAAAGAAACCACTTAATCCTTTCACAATGACCTTTGTTGCATTAATAAGCCTTCATTAGTAGGGGAAAATTATATTTTTACCTTTAATGATGATTTCTCAAGGTTTAATTAGGTTTTGTTGTACCTATTTCCTATAGGCATTCCTTGGCTACACAAACTACACCAAGAAACCAACTCAACCAGCCTTTAGGTTCAAGCTGGCCCTTGAACCAGAGGGGGCTCCCTCAATTGTTACGAGGCTTTGTTTAATGTTGTTCACTTGTCACTGAACAACAACATTTGAAGCACAATGGCCATATTTATGGTTTTAATTGGGGATGGTTGGCGATCAATGATAATCCCTAATCATGATTAAAGGCCTCTCTCACATGGTCCCTTTTGAAAGTGTCAGCTTCCAGCTTGACAGAATGACTTAGATTTTTCAAGAATTATGGTAGAAGAATGTAAGGGGATTCCTAATAATTAAGCAATAATATTGACTACTTAACAACTAAGGAAATTTAGATGTGTGTAGAAGATTTATACAGCCCAACAAAAACATATTCAAAGGTAACAGAAGGCCGAAGTGAAACTGATTCCAAGAGGAGCTATTTCATACAAATAGTCTAATAAGCTAATATCTTTTAATGGCTATCAGAAAACATAAAGAAAAAACTAGTCAAAGAGGAGTTATGATGGACAAAAAATCCAATAGGATGATCCCTTTCTAAAGTTTATGATTTTGTAGGGAATTTCAAAAAGACTAAGACATAATCTACCTTACCCAGAACTTCCTACAATTGCTTTGAACATATGTAGAAACAAGTTATGAAAACACTAGAAAGACATATGAGAAACACAAAATTATGTCATAATTGGAGCTGGAAGTCATTCATTAGAATTCTAGAATAGAAGCTATTACATAGTTTAAGATCATTGGCATCAAAATCCAACCCATATTACTTCAATTGATTAAGTATTTATACAATTTCCTCACAAAATATCTTGATAAAAATACCAAGAGCTATTACAAATATCTGAAAATTGTATGACAAAAATAGAACACAAATAAATGTAACTAAAACTATTTGAAGAGTTAGTGTACTATCCTTGAGGATTTCTGTTAATAAAGAAGAGAAATTCGAATTTGATTGCAACTCATATTTTATGAGGTGGTCTCCAAGTCACTAACTCTCTTTGAGCTTTTTCCTCCAGAATTTACGAAAAATAGGGTCCAGTAATCCCTTCAAATATCTCAATCTATCATAGCTGTGTGAAAAATTAGAGAGGTTTCTGTAGCCTAGTATCGTACGAACAGAAACCTCCTTCAGTTTCCAAGTATGCACCTCTAAGTATATACAATAGTTTCTCCCAAAAGGTGGCTTAAAAAGGACATTGCACAATCGAAAAAATAGTCTAGACATGATGAGAGTGTATCTCCTAACCCCTGATATCTGTATGAAAAGTAAGATAGGCTTTTGTAGTATGGAAACTTATGAATCAAAAAATCTTCCAGTTTCTAAATATTCATCTTTGTTTAGTCACAATATCCTCTACAAAAGGGTGACTAAAACAGGAAATTTCTAGAAAACATGCCTTCAAAGATGCATTTTCATCTCCCAATCCATAATAGATGTCACGAAACTGAGAGAGGTTGTTGTACATGAGGATGTCATCAACAAAAACCTCTTTCAATTTTTGAAAATTCATTCTCAGAGGTTTGTAAACCATGTTTGAAGTTACTTTATTACATCACTTAATCATGTTTAAATGCATGATTAACTAAATCAACTAGCTAATGAAACTTAAATTTATATTTTGAGGGTGCATTTACTCTTGCAAGCCCATTTATTATTTCTAAACTACTAAAAACTATTATATCATCAAATTTAAATTATGAAAACTAATCATGTTACAACATCGACTCCAATGGAGACTGTTTCCCCCTATGAGATGCAGAGAACTAGTAGACCAGTTGCATTTAGTGTTGGGCATGGAGTCATACCATAAAACCATCAACCAATGATTTTCCACCTTATGTATAAATATAACCAATCCCCATGGATCAATGTTTTTATTTGAATACTCTTCTACTACACATTGCAACCTACAACTGTAAAATGCAACCATATGCCTGCACTACTTCGGATACTCTTTCATACTAAAATCTAAAAACTAAAAATTTCTAGAGACTAAAAATATAAGTTGATCTACCATATACTCTTCAAATCACACCACTCATAAACAGTGAACACGTTGATCTACTGCATACTGAAACTGAGAATATCTATTCAATCCCACACCTCTATCTAACTCAACTGGAAAATTTTACACTATTAGGTGTAATCTGCTTTCCAATGTATCCAAGTGCGGAGTGGATTTAATGACAAACCACATTGCCAACAATTGAAAATATGAAGAATATATACAATATGAACATAAAATCCCATGGAAAACTTATACTCACAAGTGTAATTTAAAAGATGCATCCTCTGTAGACATTTTAGATTTTTGACCATGGCTGAGACGGAAAGGCATATACTATTGATTGCAAGTATCAACGAACATTGCATAGCAGTAAGGGCAGCTGAAATTTCAAAACAGTGGGATCGGTTACCCAGTGGAATTTCCATATGACAAAGTGGAGTCTCCAGGTGAAAGAAATGTAACGAATAATAAATGCCTACTCCTTGTTCAACAACAAGGAATAGATCTAATCTTTATCGTTCCCTGGATAAAGATATCTTCATTACTTCGTTCCCCGGCAACAACGCCAGATGTTGTGCCTATTTCCCATAGGTAATACTTGGCTACAAAAACTACACAAGGAAACTAATTCAACCAGCCATTAGGTTCAAGATGGCCCTTGAACCAGAGGGGGCTCCCTTAGTTGTTATGAGGCTTTGTTTAATGTTGTTCACTTGTCACTGAACAACAACCTTTGAAGCACAATGACCAAATTTGTGGTTTTAATTAGGGATGGTTGGCAATCAATGATAATACCTAATCATGATTAAAGGCCTCCCTCATAGGGTCCCTTCTGAAAGTGTCAGCTTCCAGCCTGACAGAATGACTTAGCTTTTTCAAGAATTATGGTAGAAGAATGTAAGGGGATTCCTAATAATTGAATAGTCAGACTGACGACTTAACAACTAGGGAAATTTATATGCGTGTAGAAGATTTCTACAACCCAAAAAAAACATATTCAAATGTAACATAAGGCCAAAGTGAAACTTAATCCAAGAGGAGCTATTTCAGACAAATATTCTAATAAGCTAATCTCTTTTAATGGCTATCAGAAAACATAAAGCAAAAACCAGTCAAAGAGGAGTTATCTTGGACAAACAGTCCAATAAGCTAATATCTTTCTAAAGATTATGATTTTGCAGGTAATTTCAAAAAGATTAAGACTTAATCTACCTTACCCACACCTTCCTACTTTTTCTTTGAACATATGTAGAAACAAGTTATGAAAACACTAGAAAGACATACAAGAAACACAAAATTCTGTCATAACTGGAGTCGGAAGGATTTCATTATATTTCTACAAGAGAAGCTATTACATATTTCAAGAGCATTGGCATCAAAAGCCAACCCATATTACTTCAATTGATGAAGTATTTATACATTTTCCTCACAAAATATCTTGATAAAAATATCAAGAGCTATTACAAATATCTGAAAACTGTATTACAAAAATAGAACACAAATAAATGTAACTAAAACTATTTGAAGAGTTCTTGTACTATCCTTGAGTATTTCTGTTGATAAAGAAGAGAAATTCGAATTTGATTGCAACTCATATTTGATGAGGTGGCCTCCAAGTCACTAGCTCTCTTTGAGCTTTTTCCTCCCGAATTTATGAAAAATAGGGTCCATTCATCCCTTAGAATATCTCAATCCCTGATAGCTATGTGAAAACTGAGAGAGGTGTTTATATTCTAGTATCTTAGGAACAAAAACCTCCTCCATTTTCCAAATATGTATCTTTGAGTATCCACAATAGTTTCTGCAAAAAGGTGGCTTAAACAGGACATTGCACAGTAGAAAAAATAGGCTAAACATGATCAGAGTATATCTCCCAACCCCTAACACCTATATGAAAGGTGAGATAGAATTTGGTATTCTGGAATCTTATGAACTGAAACCTCTTCTAGCTTCTAAATATTCATCTTTTATTAGTCACAATATCCTCTGCAAAAAGGTGACTAAAACAGGAAATATATGGAAAAAACGCCTTCAAATATGCATTTGTATCTCCCATTCCATAATAGATGTTACAACACTGAGAGAGGTTGTTGTACACGAATATGGTATCAACAAAAACCTCTTTCAATTTTTGAAAATTCGTTCTCAGCAATTTGTAAACCATGTTTTAATTTACTTTATTACATCATTTAATCATGTTTAAATGCATGATTAACTAAATCAACCAGCTAATGAAACTTAAATTTACGTTTTGAAGGCGCATTTACTCTTGCATACCCATTTATTATTTCTAAACTACTAAAAACTATTATATCAGCAAATTTAAATTATCAAAACTAATCATGTTACAACAAGTTTATTTCTTGAAAAATAAGAGTCACATATTTTAAAGATTCAAGGAATTTGGGCCATTGCTTGAAAAATAATATGGTCTAAATGCCTAAGATCTCATAATAAAGGAGAGTTTGTGAATCAGACATTTGAATAATTCCTTGTTCAATTGGGTATCTCTTAGTAGAGCTCTATCCCATATTCCTCATCAAAATGGTGTGGTAGAATCTAATAATCAAACCTTAGTCAAAATAGCTCGATGTCTCTTATAGAAAACAGATTTATCAAGTAAGCTTTGGGATAATGCTTTTTACCATGCCAGCTATCTCTTGAATCTTGCTCTAACTAGAGCTATCATTTATATGACTCTAATTGAGTGATGGTGTGGTAAGAAGCCCTCAATCGACCACCTCATAATTTTTGGATCAATTGCTTGTCTGGATATTTTTTACAATTGTAGAAATAAATTGAATGAAAAGAGTTATGCTTGCATCAAGATGGGATACTTTGAAGAGTTAAACTCCTATCAACTATTTGATCCTATCAAACAATAAATCATTATTAGAAGAAATTAAATCTTTGATGAGAAGTATTCTAGCATTAAGTTGTTGAATTATTCCTACTCTTGCACAATGATCCCTTTAATATTGTTGTAGATAGTGGATCGACTATATATTTTGCAAACAATGGGTCGCTAAGTCAATTATTATTCCTAAGTCAATTGACCATTGATCATCTTTAACTGAAAACATAGCCTCTTGTAGTTGACTTTTTGAAGTAAATATTAGTTCAACAAATTCTTGTTTTTCTCAATGGGATGTTAAGGCAATTGAATCCATTGGACCAGATGTTGGAGATGTTTCCTAAGGCCAACAAACTCATTGTTAGAAGTAGTATGCCATTATTGTGTTGATGGATTTTGTTCATAGGATTTGTGATCCATATTCCTATGTTAATGCAAAGGACAACCTGAATGGGAATTAGGCTATGTAGGATGATATGGATTCTCTTTTGAAGAATCACACTTGGGACTTGGTTCCATGACCACAAGGGCAGAGCATCGTGAAGTGTTGATGGTTATATAAGACCATATTCACTTCTAAAGGTAATGTTGAGTTTCATAAGGCTTTTATTGGTTACAAAAGGATTTTCACAACAAGAAGAGATAACTTTGAAACCTTTTCCCATGAATTATATTCAATTGATCCTTTCCCTTACTGCTTGTTTTTTATGGATGTTAAGAGTTCCTTTCTTCATGTCAATTTATATCAAGAAATACAAGGAACATCCCACTAGTTTTGTGATAGATTCAAATTTTTATTTACATTGTAGAAGTTACTATATGGTTTGAAGTAGCCCCCTCCACCCCGAGCTTGATGTAATAAGATTGATCGATTATTTCTCAAACTTGGGTTTAAACACTATGAATATCACCATAATCTTTATGTATTATATATTCATGTTTATACCTTGATTTTTTCTCTAATTATGGATGATTTGGTCATAACTAGAAATAATACTCATCAAATTCTTAAATTGAAGAATGAACTTGTTGACACCTTTGAGATTACAGATCTTGGCATTTTGCATTTCTTTCTTAGTCTTCAAGTTGTACCATTACTTGATGGTCTCTCTCTCTCAATAAAAATATGTATTAGACTTATTGAAATGATTTATGATGGAAAACTATAAGCCATCTACTACACCGTTTTTGTCGTGTATCAAATTGACTAAAGAGTGCGAATATCCGAAATTCATTGCTACCCTTTATTGACACGTGGTCGATAACATTATTTATTTAATTCATATTCAACGTGAGATTTTATTTGTTTTCATTATGGTTTCCTAGTTTATGTAGGATCCATGAGAAATTCATTGGAAAGATGCAAAGTGAAGTGCACATTACATTAAACGTCCCTTTCATTTTGGTATCAAATATTGTTAAAGTTTAGATTTATTGGTTGGCTTCACTGACTCTAACTAAGAAGGTGACAAGGATGACAAAAAATCCACTTTTGGCTATATGTTTTACTTTGATACTTGGTCATGTAAGAAATAATGTGGAGTCTCTCTATGAACTACATAAGATAGATATGGTGGAGTTGTAAATAGAGACGAAGGCAGTTTGGACAATATCTATTAGGAAGATTGGTTTCTTGTTGACGAATTGACTACTATTTATTGTGAAAATCATAGTGCAATTTAGGTTGCTAACAATCCTATTGCATATAGTAAAATGAAGCATATTGAAATCCATGCTTGCTATTTATGACAAATAGTACAAGTGAAGGTTGTTACGCTTGTCTATTATAAGACAAATGATTATATTATTGATATTTTAACAAATCCATTGTTCAAAGGAAAATTCATTAAGCTTTGTTATCTATTAAGGCTTAAAGGAGCTCCAATTATGGGGGGGTATCATAATTACACAATTTCATCTCCTGGACCTCCAAAACATTATGTTAATGTGTGGGGGAGGTGGGTGGGTTGGAACATAAAGTTACATTGGTTGAACACACCTTTGGAGCTTCTACAGATAGTCAGTCCAAGGAACAACTAATAGGAGACAATCAATTGAGTGGTCATTTAGCGAAGAAATTGAGTGGTTGTCTAGCAGAGCAATGAATTCACTGGTCGATGTGTTGGTTGAGTAAAGGACTAGCACATAGTGAGTTAAGTGGTTAATTAGTAAGGATGCTTGATTTAGTGGTTGGAGGAGTTGACTAAGTGATTGCAGGAATCGACTGAACAATCATGTCAACTCGGGTAGTTGAGTAGCCGATGAGAATTGGGTCAACTAGAATAGACAACTAGCCGACAAAACAACACATATTTCAAAAAAATGGTTAGAATTGTCAATGCTTATTTGTGGATTGAATCTTCCACAATTCAAGGAAGCTGGTTAAATTTGGGCATTATAAATAAAGGACCTTATGGGTCAAATACTTATCAAGTTTATTGTATTCATTGTTATCAAGTCAGGCATTGTGATGTTTTTATCACAGTGTGTATGCTTAAGTAATGTAATGTTGTTTTTAGACACCATCTATCGTCTTAAAGCATAATTACTCTTCTTTTTATTTGTTTAGATTCTATTCTATGGTTCTCATATTCCCTCAAGCCCTAACACAATGGTAATTTTGGAATGCTTCTCTTGCCACCCTTTAGGCATAAAAATAAAATTGTAATGAAGTCTAAGTAATATTTACCTTTTTTTTATGGTTCAATAACCAATTGTGGTCTCAATCATCATCACCAACATCATAATATAGATTTTCTATTTTTCAAAATAACTTTTCAAATTTAAATTTATTTTCTAATTAGTAAAATTAGAAATCCAAGAAATTGCTTAACCTTATACTAAAAAGTATTAATTTTTTTTATTAACTTTAATTTTTTCAAAAATTATTTATAATCTTTTTATATGGTTATTTAATTAAAAATATATTATTAAAAAAAATACAACTATCGAATCCAAAAATAAATTATAACACATTTCCCAAAATAATTAAACGTATTTAATCATTTACTAGTACTTTGTAAAGTCGAACTCTAAATTTAAACAATATAATGTATAAAATGGCATAAATTTTGGATAACATAGGAAACAAAATGTCATAACTATCATATTGCCAATCAAATTCTAGCCCGCTTGAAAAAGGTGCTATCAATCTACTCCTTTAATTGAAAAGCACTTTAAAGATAAGCGTGAACCTTTTGATATATTTGCATTCATATTTTCAAAACCTATTTATAGATTTGGAAAAATTACCTTGCATTCACATTTTCATGTTGTTGAAAATGTTAATTCACTTTCTCTCGAGTCAAAGACATGTTGGAAAAAGTAAGGATAAGAACCTTTAAATGATTGAACTTTTGTGAGAATGAAACCATGACAACACAACTTCAAGAAATACGACTTCAGATTTTTATTTTAATATTTTGGGAAAAATATTTTGAAATTGTTTATATAAATAATTTATTAATTTAATAAAAAATAATCAAATAAAGATAATATTTCATTAATCATTTTACACTATCCTAAAACAAATCCACTTCATAGGGATGATGGAGAGGTGGAATGAGTTGAAATCAATTAAGTTTATTTTTTTGCAAAAGTATCTTAACAATTTTATCAAATATTATTTTTTGGTAATTAAGTTGAGATTAGCTTATTTATTAGATCAATTTAGATTTATCTTAATTCTGGATCTATCAAGCGCCGAGAGAGATCAAATCTCTCGAGGTGAAAATCTTTTTTTTTAGTGTGAAACTTGAGGAAAGGTTTGCACCTCAGAGAGATTTGATCTCTCTCGGTGCTTGATAGATCCAGAGTTAAGATGGATCTAGACTAGTTTCAGTCGTGCGCGGCCAAAAAAATCTAACAAACATATGATTAATTTTATCAATAATATGTAAATTCATCTAATATTAATATAATCATTTTAAATATGCTAAAGAAGTCTCAGATTAATATGGTCATTTTAATTTTAAATTTGCTTATTACCTCAGTTTGTTGAGATGACAAATATTGTTAATAACTTTAATGATGAAAATTGATGAAATAAAAATTTTGAATGTAAAATGACAATGTAATATTGTTGAATGATAGAAAATGTGAATAATAAGAATATAGTCAATTACAAATAGCCTTCATTGTGATTAATCTCAAACTATTTTATTCTACTATTCTTATTGTCACCCTTGTTACTTTTGTCATCTTTTCATATCGATTATATGAAAAGTATAGATTAAATTGTAAACCATTTAAATCGTTAGCTCTAGATATTGTAGTAAACATCTTACCTTGTCTCTCTTTATCTCCAATATTAATAGGTTGAATTACTATAACAAAAAAATTAATGTACATTGTCAATATTTTTTGTGCTTACACTGAAATCAATGCACAATGTTAATCCAATCACTTTAAAATTAATGTACCATCATAAATCCAATTACATCAAATTAGAAATCAACATCTCCGTTGAAATCAATGCATCTAATGCAAGCAAACAATATAGGATTAGAAATCAAAATTTACGCTCAAATCAATGCATCTAGTGCAAGTAAGGAAATAGGATTATAAACCAACATCTACACTGAAATCAATGCATTTAGTGCAAGAAATCAAATAGAATTAGAAATCATCTACTTTGAAATCAATGCATCTAGTGCAACACATATTCTTCCCTCTCTCCCCCCCTCCAGCTAAATCTATATCTTCCTCCCTATATCCTTCTTGGTCTCTCTATCGCAAAAGCCCAAACACACACACTCTCTCACTCCATATCTATCAATCTCTATGTCCCTCCCTCCCTCTCTCCATCTCTCCTTCTTCCCTCTCTTCACTTTCCATCTATATCTCTATCTCCATTTGTCTCTCTAGATAAACCCCAAAACATATATTCTCTTTCTCCAATATATCTATCTATCCCTCCCTCCATCCTCCTCTCCCTCTCTCTCTCTCTCTCAACCTTCTTTCCCTCTTCCTCACTTATATCTCTCTTCCATCTTGTTGTCCTTTCTCCCTCTCTCTCCATCTTTTGTATCACTCCCTCTCTCTCCGTCTTCTGTATCACTGCATCTCTCTCTCTCCACCTTTCTCTCTCTATTTCTTTCCTCTTACCTCCTTTTCTCTCCCCCTCCAACTCCACCTCTCTTTCCATCCCTCTCTCCACTCTCTCACATCCTCTATCTCTTCCTTCCTTTCTCTCCCACCTCTCTCTCTCTCTCTCCCTCTCTCTCTCCAACTCTGTTACTTTATCCCACCTTATCTCCTCTCTCCTTCTCTCCCCCATTCTCTCCATCTCTCCTTTGTCTCTTTATCTCACCCCCAAACATACACACTATGTCTCCATCTCTCCCTTGTCACTCCTTCTCTCTCTTCACTCCTCACGCTCTATGTATTTTTTCTTCTCTCCCTCTATCCCCCTACAAATCCATCTCTTTATCCCTCCCTCTCTCCTCCTCTCTCTCAAGTCCACTCTCTCGTGCTTCCTCTCTCTCCCCTCATCTCTCTCTCTCTCTCTCTCTCACACACACACACACACACACACACACACATATCGAGTGTATGAAAAGGAAAGATTAAATTGTAAACCATTTAAATCTTTATCTCGAGCTATTTTAGTAAGCATCATACCTTGTCTCTCTTTCTCTCCAATATTAATAGGTTGAATTATTATAACACAAAAATCGAAGTACATTGTCAATAATGTTTTGTGCTTAAATTGAAATCATTGCATAAATGTTAATCCAATCATTTTAAAATTAATGTACCATCATACATCCAATTACATTAAATTAGAAATCACCATCTACACTGAAAGGAATGCATCTAATGCAAGAAATCAAATGAGATTAGAAAACAACATTTACATTGAAATCAATGCATATAATGCAAGCAATAAAATAGGATTATAAATCAATATTTACACTCAAATCAATGCATCTGGTGAAAGTAAGAAAATACGATTATAAACCAACATCTACATTGAAATCAATGCATCTAGTGCAAGTAAGCAAATAGGATTATAAACCAACATCTACACTGAAATAAATGCATCTAGTGCAATTAATCAAATAGGATTAGAAATCACCATCTACACTAAAATTAATGCATTTAGTGAAAGAAATCAAATAGGATTAGAAATCATCTAAATTGAAATCAATGCATCTAGTGCAAGCAATCAAATATTATTGGAAATCAACATTTACATTGAAATCAATGCATCGAGTGCAAGCAATCAAATAGGATTAGAAATCACCATCTACATTGAGACCAATGCATCTAGAGCAAGCAATAAAATAATATTATAAATCATCTACATTAAAATCAATGCATCTAATGAAATAAATCCAATATAATTAGAAATAAACATCTACATTAAAATCAATGCATCTAATGCAAGCAATCAAATAGGATTAGATTCACCATCTACACTCATCTAGTGCAAGAAATATTCTTCCCTCTCTCCCCCCTCCATCTATCTCTATATCTCTCTTCATCTCTCCTTCTTTATCTCTATATCTCAACTGCCTAAACACACACGCTCTCTCACTCCATATATATCAATCTCTTTGTTCCTCCCTCCCTCTCTCCGTCTCTCTCTTCTTCCCTCTCCTCACTTTCCATCTATATCTCTATATCCCTTTGTCTCTCTATATCACCCCAAAACATACACTCTCTTTCTCCAATCTATCTAGCTATCCCTCCCTCCTCCTCTCCCTCTCTCTCTCTCTCTATCTCTCTCTCTCTATCTTCCCCTTTTATTCCTCTCCCTTGCTTTTCCCTCTTCCCTCTTGTTGTCCTCTCTCCCTCTCTCTCCACCTTTCTCTCTCTATTTCTTTCTTCTTAGCTCCCTCTCTCTCCCTCTCCAACTCCATCTCTCTTTCCCTCCCTCTCTCCACTCTCTCACATCCTTTCTCTCCTCCTTCCCCTCTCTCCCTTTCTCTCCCACCTCTCTCTCTCTCTCTTTTCAACTTTGCTACTATATCCCTCACTCTCTCCTTCTCTCCCCCATTCTCTCCATCTCTCCTTCATTGTCTCTTTATCTCACCCCCAAACATACACACACTCTCTCCCTTGTCACTCCCTCTCTCTCTCCACTTCTCACTCTCTATGTATTTATTCTTCCCTCCCTCTCTCCCTCTCCAAATCCATCTCCCTATCCCTCCCTCTCTCTCTCCACTTCTCACTCTCTATGTATTTCTTCTTCCTGCCCTCTCTCCCCCTCCGAATCCATCTCCCTATCCCTCCCTCTCCTCCTATCAAATTTTCTCTCTCGTACTTCCTCTCTCTCCCTTTCTCTCCCACCTCCCTCTTTCTTACCCCATCTCTCTCTCTCTCTCTCTCTCTCTGCCCTCCAATCCTCTCTTTTCTTCCATCATTCTCCTCCTCTCTCTCAAGTCCTGTCTCTCGTTCTTCCTCTCTCTCCCTTTCTCTTCCCCCATTGTTCTCTCTCTCTCTTTCTCTCGTTTCCCTCCAATCCTCTCTCTTCCCCCATCTCTCTCTCTCTCTCTCTCTCTCTCTCTCTCTCTATGTTACTATATCCCTAACTCTCTCCTCCTCTCCCCCCTTCTCTATATCTCTCCTTCTTTGTCTCTTTATCTCACCCCTAAACATACACACTCTCTCTCTCTTCATCTCTCCCTTGTCACTCCATCTCTCTCTCCACTTCTCACTCTCTATGTATTTCTTCTTCCGTCCCTCTCGCCCCCTCCAATTACATCTCTCTATCCCTCCCTCTCTCCTCTCTCGCAAGTCCTCTCTCTCATCCTACTCTCTCCCTTTATCTCCTGCCTTCCTCTCTTTCCCCATCTCTCTCTCTCTCTCTCTCATCCTCTCACTATATCCCTCCCTCTGCCCCCCAATCTTCTCACTATCTCCCTCCCTCTCTCCTTCTCTCTCCCCCATCCATCTTTATGTTTCCCTCTCCCTCTCTTACCCTTCTCTACCTCTCCCTCAACTCCTCTCCCTCTCTCTCTTCATTCGTCCTCTCCCTCTCCTTCATTTTATCTCCATCTCTCCTTTGTCACTTCATCTATCTCTCTACCTCTATCACTCTATGTCTTTGTTCTTCCCTCCCATATATATCTAGAGAGTTAATATATATCATGATATATTAATATATATTATAATATACAAATTTAATACTTGTATAATCCAAAGTTATTAATTTTAATAATATTAATATTATAATATATTAATATGAATATTAGATTTAATAATAATATTATTATTAATATTTTAATATTAATATTAGGGTTAATATTGGTTTTTTTGCATGGTATTATTATTATTAATTTGGCTTATCGTATTTGGCTTATAGGCTTGGTGTATAATTAGATGTTAATTTCTAATCATATTTGATATATTTTTATTTATTTACCATATCTCTTTATATCTCTTTTATATTTATTTATTTACCATACCTCTTTTATAAATATGGTATTTGGCCCATGGTATTAGTAATTATTTGGCCCATAGGCTTCACCTAATTAAAACCTATTTTTTGAGTTTTCGTAAATATAAAGAGGTGTATGGAGTAAATATAAAAAGAGGTTTTATTTAATTACCATACCTCTAGTTTATTTATGTTTTTATTTATTTACCATACTTTTGGAGTAAAAAATGTATTTACCATACTTGTGGTTTATTTATATTTTAATTTATTTACCATAATTCTTTTTTGAGTGTTCGTAAAACGCTTTATATTTTAAATTTATATTGTGTTTATACATAATAATAATTAGATTGATTTTTAAATATGGCCGACATTAGATTAAAAATGTTAAATGTTAAACATTACACTTACATGTTTACTGGAATGTGGAGTGTGCCCTAGGACAATAATTTATTCATTAGACATTTCTATCAAATCTTAATCCTTATACATTATAAAACGAGAGTAATACATATAATCTAAACAAAATTAATAAAAATTAAATAAATGATAAATTTATAGGTAAATATAACCCAAAAAATCAATAAATAAACTTTAAAAAGTATTGATATTTTAATTTTTATAATAATAATAATAAATTCAATTTCATTTTGGTAATGAAAATATTAATGAATTCTAAGTTATTACATCAATATATAAGACATGAGATGAGGAGGTCACTGCAACGCCGTGTTTAGAAGCCATGAACATTACCTAGTTTGCAAAGGAGAGTCCTCAATAGTCGTGATCTTTCAAATGAACAAGTTTTGATCTTGATTAGGCTAACCTTTGATTAGGCTAACCTTTAATGCAAAGAAGGGAAATGAAACATAATTTCATGTGCTTGCTTTATGCGTTTTCTCATCTGTAATGCACTAAAGGAAAAAGGGATTATGATTATAGGTTTTCCAACGCTTATAAAGGGAAATTATAAACGTTTTAGGTTTATAAGGGAAAAAAATTATAGAAAACTTCTTATTAGTCCCTGCCATCTGGCAATGGCCAGGGACTATAGTAATTGAAATGGGTCACTTTAGCATTAGTTTGTGTGATCTTTTATGACTTATATGACTTATAGCTTAATGTTTTTTTTGAGTCGAGTTTTTATGGCCAATGAAATTCCAGTTTCAATTTGTATCGTCTTATTTGGCCTCATACCGAGGCATATGAGGCCAAAGCTTATGGTAAAATAGATATTAAACCACCATTTGAAACAATATGAATTAATATTAGCATTAAATCTTAAACATTTTATGCTAAAGCACATGTACCACTGCTACAATACAATAGCATATGTACCCCTGCTACAACATGTACGCTTGCCACCGCATCCATGTACGCCTGCCACCACATCTATGCCTTTTGTGGGCATGTAACAGGTGCCAACTTTCCTCTCTACTGTGCATTAACAATATTAATATTTCTTTGCTTAAAGCGCTGCAATGAAATTCAAATTCATTCACTTGAATAGGTAGAGAACTCACCGGATGAACCAGGCACCAGGTGCAGGGCGAGAGCAGCCATAGATTTCGTAACAATCCTTCATTATCAAGGAGACTAGTTCATCATTTATCCGAATACTATCCAGTCGGAAGTTCCCATGGTTGTAATTTTTTTAACCTCCTGTACGCATTATTTGGTAAGACGTTTTGCTAATTAATTTTCTATTTTTGTCTAGTTTCATATCCTGCTATTAAATTTTTCTATTGACATCTTCTAAGCCATGGTATTTTGCAGGCAACAGATTACCTACTTGTTGTGGTGCCCGTACATGTATGCTCAGGTTGTTGTACACGATTGCTTGTTGAACCTCATCTTGTGCTGCCACTTTCTTGGAACTTTCACTGGGAAGACACTGGGCAAAGCAAAATTCCCCGCTTAGATTATTTAAGCAGTTCTTCCAAACCGACTTGCAAGGACCGTCTCAGGCTCCTGGTTTCCCAGAGGATTATGACTTTTGTGGGCATGTAACAGGTGCCAACTTTCCTCTCTATTGTGCATTAACAATATTAATATTTCTTTGCTTAAAGCATTGCAATAAAATTCAAATTCATTCACTTGAATAGGTAGAGAACTCATCGGATGAACCAGGCACCAGGCGCAGGACGAGAGCAGCCATCGATTTCGTAACAATCCTTCATTATCAGGGAGACTAGTTCATCATTTATCCGAATACTATCTAGTCAGAAGTTCCCATGGTTGTAATTTTTTTAACCTCCTATACGCATTATTTGGTAAGACGTTTTTCTAATTAATTTTCTATTCTTGTCCAATTTCATATCCTGCTATTAAATGTTTCTATTGACATCTTCTAAGCCATGGTATTTTGCAGGCAACAGATTACCTACTTATTGTGGTGCCCGTACATGACAAACCGACTTGCAAGGACCATCTCAGGCTCCTGGTTTCCTAGAGGATTATGCCTTTTGTGGGCATGTAACAGGTGCCAACTTTCCTCTCTACTGTGCATTAAAAATATTAATATTTCTTTGCTTAAAGAACTGCAATAAAATTCAAATTCATTCACTTGAATAGGTAGAGAACTCACCAGATGAACCAGGCACCAGGCACAAGGCGAGAGCAGCCATTGATTCTGTAACAATCCTTCATTATCAGGGAGACTAGTTCATCATTTATCCGAATACTATCCAGTCGGAAGTTCCCATGGTTGTAATTTTTTTAACCTCCTGTACGCATTATTTGGTAAGACGTTTTTCTAATTAATTTTCTATTTTTGTCCAGTTTCATATCCTGCTATTAAATGTTTCTATTGACATCTTCTAAGCCATGGTATTTTGCAAGCAACAAATTACCTACTTGTTGTGGTGCCCGTACATGTATGCTCAGATTGCTGTACACGATTGCTTGTTGAACCTCGTCTTGTGTCTCCCAGAGAACCCATTTCTCTGCGGATATAGCTCAGAGAAATTCCTTGCATTCCCAATTGCTAGAGCGATCTCCCCTTCAAAAGAGTTGAAGTTGAGATCCAGGATCGAAAAGCATACTCTTATAGTTCCCATGCGATTCAGGGATTTGGCCAGTAAATTCGTTATCAAGAACAAGAATACTCTGAAGCTTGCCTCCACTGCACAAATCCGAGGGAAGCGGGCCACTGAGCATGTTCCAATATTATATGCAAGCAATTGTTAAAGAACTTCACTACAATCTGTTCAATCTTCGCCAACTCTACACTTTGAACCTTGAGAACTATGGGCCCAATCGCCACTGTGGGGTTTGCTGGCTGAGACAATGGGTGCAGTGCCTTGGCTACTACTGGGGCGCCGAGGACTGGTAATGATTTATAGTGTCCGCTCCTGTTACAGTTTTCATGCCGCCCTCATTCTGCAATGCATAATCTTCAGAAGTAGACGAACCGCGAATTGGGGCTCTTGAGCTTCTGCGCCGCTTGCTGTGAGCTCGCCCGGGCACTGCCCTCTGTGACCTGGGAGTCTCCTTTATAGGCGGTATTTCAAGGATTATCGCTTCATCAGTTGGGTTCTACTTCTTCTTCTCTCTGTTGTCGTCGATTTTGTCCTTAGACAAGTCAGCCAAGGAACTAGAATTCGAACTTCCTGTCGCTGCAAAGGAATCCTCCACAAAGTCCGACAACCATTCTAGACCAATTCCATCTTCGTACTGTTAAAACCAAAACAAAAATTTATATGTATTACATATGGTTCCAATTGCCAAAACTACAAAAATATGTAGCAAAATGGCAAGCGCTTTCTTCAAAGTCAAAGTAAAAACAGTAAATTGAATCTTATGAAAAGAAAAATTATTCTCATTCCAATTCTGGGATTTCATAAGAATACAAAAACGCGCACTACTCTCTGCAAAATTTCATGTTTTCTGCCTTCAAACTGATCTGGTTGTCACATTATTCGGTATACATGCAGGTTGGCCTTCATCAAACATGACAGAGAAGCCTCCCAATATGGACATTTGGTATGCATGCACCCCAGATCCAGAAGAAGGCATTTGATATGCATGTAGGTTAGCGCTCATGGCATGAGAGATACATGGCTGTGTTGAGGCTTTTTTATAAAACAGGTGTATCAGTGACCGTTTCATGCTGTTGATATAATGTTGGTTAGATGTAACATGGCCTAGACTATGTGTAATCTAATACTCGTCATGTGTAATCCGATACTCGTCACTTAGTTTATTAGAGTGTATAATGAGCTTTAGTACTAAACACGTGATCCCGAGCAGGATTAGCAGTTTGTTAACTATGTTTACCATGTCATAAGCTATGTTGAATAATAATATTTCGCAACGGGCCATTTGCATGTTATAAGTTTTAGGGACATTTGAAGCAATCTATGAAATTGCGTTGAATCACAAAATGACATAAATTTTATGATTGTGTGAAAATGTCATGAATGAACAATGCCAAGTTGAGCACCAACACCCTGCAAAAGTAAACTATAAAGTTGTGAACGTGCTACTAATCACGTGAATTTATTGCAAAAAAACTTGATGGTCTACACACCACATCAGGACTTAAAAGAACGTGATGTGCCTGAGCCTTCTCTACGCAAAAATGTCAAATGCTCAATCCTGATATTGTTAGATAAATATAGTAACGAGCAATATTATAAGATCAAGCCAGTACGACACTAACGTACTAATTACAGTTGAAATTTGTTATTAGTTTCACTGTAGTCCCATGCCCTTCGCCCTGATCCAATCAAACCAAAGCAGAGCGTAAGGATCTTCTTGATCTGTTGCTGGACATGGTCCTAGTGAGTATGCTGGTCCTTGTAGGTAATTTGCAGGATCAAGATAATAATCAACTGCATTAACAACATCAAAATCGGGATCAATATATAGAAATAGAATCTATCTCTATCTCTGCACTTGGCTTTGCTTATTTATCCTGCGAATGGTGTTGTGACAAGCGTTGCTTCTGGTGGCTCTAAACACTGCAACGATGCTTGCTTGATTAGACTTGTTGCAACGCTGACCTCTTTCTTGTTGTAACTAACAAGAGCATATGGCAGGGACTAGCTGCCGCGCAACCCGTCTTGTTAAACTTATAAAATTTACAAGTTTGGACCTTTTTCCATATTAATTTTAATAATATTTTAACTAAATCTATATTAAAAATTATATAAAATTTTCAAAACTATTATCTATATAAGATAACGATTTTCTAAAACTTTAGTAGAATAGATCTCAGTAAATAATAATTGATACCATCATCATCAAAAGCGGTAATAACAACTTATAAACGAACTCTAATGAAAGTTAAATGAATAAAGTAATAGACTTGTGCTAACTTAATAAATCTTTTATATGCTTTTTTGTTAGGGTCTTACCATAACTTTCCTAAATAGGGTCATCTTTTTGTAGTTAAATTCTATTAGATGGTTAGTGAGTATTTATTCAATATAAAAGAGCCATTTTTATTAAAAAGGATTTATTAGGTGGTTAATATTTATTAATGACAAGAATACTAGTTAGGGTTTTGTTAATGAGGAAATATTTATAAATTTATATGATTTAGGTGGATATCGATGGTCACCTATCTATTCTATGAGCTCACAACATAATTTTCCTATTTTGGTATTTTACATTTTTGGAATTTTTTAGGACTTGAACTTTCAAAGTTGTTTTGAGGTTCTAAATGATGTATTTTGGGGAAATAGCTTGATGATAGTCACAAAATGTACTCCTCGACTAGACCCTTCGAATGAGATATTGTGTGTGTGTGTGTGTAATGTTCCTAACTAGGAAATACAATGAATAGCAAATACATGAGCTAGCTATAAAATACAAAATTATGAAATACATCAATAATTCAGTAATCACAATAAATGGAGCCAAAAATCTGAGCCACGTTATTAATTCTGAAAATATATGTACATACGATGATAGGAATGGAACTTGGGCTTGCTACTGCAAGCATCGAAAAATTTAGTTGTCAAAACAATGGCTCCAAATGCCGAAAAGGTCCCTAGAAGGAACTATGTACTTCCCAGTGTAAACTATTGTTGCTAGCTAGAATCAACCATGTTTTTGGCCCCTCAAAAGTACCCAAAAAGTTATGCAAATTTTAACTAGATACTCCCCACACAAAACCCACAAAAACCCAGAAAGGGTTTGGGTTAAATCCAATGGTCACCAGTGACCTTAAAAACTATGTGCTCCTCTCAACAGGTTGCCAAGAATACTATACAATCGAACTACTAAAAAATTTCGAGGCTCCCCTCAAAATGCCTTCTCCAACTCTTGTGCAATTTCTCCTCACCACCCAAGTGAATTTCTAGCTCTCAATACTCCACAAACCACTCCCTCAATGGTTGCGCAAAAATGTTGAGTCTGCCCATGTGCAAACCCAAATTAAAGCAACTCACCTCTCCCAAAATGTCACAAATTCAACCCTAGAAATTTTCCAAGAATCTTGGCTATCCCTGTAGATGATTTCTCTATAAAAACGACATACCAAAATCCTAACATTCACTCACCCAACTCAACCCCTTGAAATTGCCTCTGTATCCTTGGAGAAACACGCCCTTGTTGATGGGTGTATTGGAAATTAGCTTCTCCAATTGCCTGAAAAAATATCCCTATAACTCTCCTAGGGTGACACTCAAGGATCACTGAAGAAATAGTTGGAATTTCCGCCTAGAAATGCCATGTGGTAAAAAACACTAGTTGTCTTGGCTAAACAATTCAAGAAAACTCTAATTCAGATGTTGAATTGTCAAAAAGCCCCAAAATGAGGACCCCTCCTTTTATTTATTATCGTTGGTCCCCTTTCCCTTGTGGACTCCACCAATTTGAATTCCTCCTTTTTCGTCCTTTCCCGCAAGTGCGTGTTTCATATGGGGTATAAATTCTCCTTTTGGGTGGCCCACACTTTCCACCAACTCTTTAATTTATCTTTTCTCCTATGTTTGTGACCTCCTTTTCCTCTAAAAATAAAGTGGAACTTCCATGAGTCACTTTTCCTAAGTTGCATATGCCAAAATATTTCTCAATACCAAAATTACGAAAAAGAAGATTTTACATGGAAAAATTATTTATTGGGGACATGACAACATGTCAAATGGAGATCATATGGCAAAGTTATGACCCTAAAAAGTTGACATTCCAACTCACCCCATCGGGGACCATAAGCCTTTGGTCCTTCATCTCCTAGGGTTAGGATTTTGGATGTTTAGGGTTTCTCATTGCTTCTTCATGATAAAAAGGACTCTGGGCCTTATTGTAACACAATTCAGGAAGACAAGTAGCTTTCACATCTCTTCTTAAAGATAAACTATCAGTGTTCATGCTAGCTTGCTTTCATTCTACATGTATACAATTTCAACATTTTTTTTTTTATTAATTGAAGTCAAGTTTCACTGTATCTCTATGTTTTGGTTATAAATCTATATTTCATTTTGTTCCCTTCAGAAATTCAAATTAGTGGTATCAGATTGACATGCTCTTTATATTTTTTTTGCGCATGTCCCCAACAAGGGTGGGGTCTAAAGAGTTGGGACTCGAACCACTTGAGCCCTTGCAAGGCTGTCTTGGTCAAATATGAAAACCTGCCATAGCAGAGGAAAATAAAGATGAGGGAGCAGGAGATCCTATCAAATTGGTTCTTGAATAAGCCATTGAGCGATAAAGAAATGAAATGATGGATAATTTTTCCTAGATCCTTCAACAAATGCTAACATGTTATGAATCTTCATCAAATGGCCACTTTCGAGGCATCACCCCCTTTAAGATACAATATAATTTTAATATTGCTATATTTGAAGGTCAGATAGATGCAGATACTCTAGGAAAATGGTTAAATATGCTAGAAGGTATTTTTTGGTCCATAATTTTTCCAATAGAGAAAATATTACCTTTGAACTCCTTAAGGCCAAACCCCATGTCAAGGATTGGTGGGAAACCTATTGTGAGTAAAGGGTCATAGAGGAATCTACACTATTTTCAGTCGTACCTACATAGAAATCCTTTAGGGATTCTGTTAATGAACTATTGGCGGAAAATTTTGAACAGTTAACTACCTAGGTTCAACCTGAGTTGCCAACAAAGGAATTCATTGTACTCTAGCTCTTATCCGACAATTTCACTCCATTTTGCAAAGGAGTATCTCACAAGAGGCGATCAAGGGCCACAAAAAAGTGAAGGGATTCTAGATTAATACCAGAATGTAATCCACATCATGATCAACTATCATCTACGCATCTCTGTTATGATGGAAACATGAAACCATTATAAAACAATTCAGAACAATACTTATATGAATACAACTAAAAATTTAAAGGGGGCCATTTATTCATCACATAATCACAATATCAACACATAATTTCCTAAAATCCATTTTATTATTAACTTCAGTAATTACATCAGAGATCAGATAGATCCGTGGGACTTCATTACTCAAAATACTGCATTGACCTCTACAAAACATATACTAGATCTTCTGCTCAAACATGAAGATCTGTGACATAGAATTCTCTCATATAGACACTCAACCTATATGGAGAATTGCTTTTGAATTCACTCCTCTATGCTTCTTGTTGTACCTCTGAGATAGTAGTAGGTCAGGGTACCAATGCCAGAGCATCTAAAATAATTGTTTTAGGGGTTTTTGGTTTAATTTTTTGGAAGACCAATGAATGAAGACAAATGTAAAATTTAAGTAATTAATCCTTTGGGGTATATTAATAGCTCAACAAAGGGCTGCTATAAGACTTTACACAATGATATAGATCGAAATAGTGGTGAGTAGAAGACAAAAAAAATATGATTATCACAGTTTGCAGACTGTAAAACAGAACAATCATAAGTTGGAAAACCTTTTGAACTACGTTCAAAACATTCAAGGCAATATAATTAAGCTTACACAAGATGCCGATGAATTATGATTAGAGGGGATTAGCTACACAAACAGTTGCATTAATCCAATCTCTTAGTAGATGATCACTTCAGGAGCTTATAGGAATCAATTGAAACTCTAATTGTTGCTACCTAGATATCTCTGCAAATCATAAGCATATGAAGAAAACACATAATGATTGAAACCTGGAAAAACTTACAGGATAACACAAAACTATGTAAAACCAGATTCAGAATCCTCTGCTTTGTATTAAGGTTCCAGAAAGATTGATTACATCAAGTGTCTGCAAAATCTTCCTTCAAAGGTGGCTTCCACGTTCAAAGTAGTATAAACAGTCAAAGACTTTTACAAGCAGTGAACTATGAATCTTGAACTCCAAACCATTTACAACTCTAGAAAAGAGTTATTTATACAATAATAAAACTACAAATATCTTAAAATTGTTTAAGACTTATTCAAGGAAAGGAAGAGATCTTCATGGCAAGAAGATAGGGGTAGCTATTTGAACTACTACTTGTTTTCCCCTTTATTCAGGCTGTGCTCGCTTTTTGTTGGATATTTTCACCCTTTATGCTGCTTTGTTGTTGTATCTTCTACACTGGCAAATTTCTTCAGTTAAATCTTTTATTTGACATTGTTTAAACTCTGTGAATCTCTTTTAACACTGCTGAGTAGATTTGACTGTGCATTTCAGGTTTTACTGTGTTTTTCAACAGTAAATCTTCATATTTAGTCTTCAAACTATTTCGCAGACTTTTTGTTTATAAGCCTGAAAGAACAGTGTTCTTACCTGCAAAACACAGAACTCATTAAGAAAAATATGGCGACAAAGGAGGTCGTGATGGCTCTGCTAAGATTGAAAGGTTATCAGAAGAAGTTTGGGGCATATCGGAGGCTAAATGATGGCTTTAATGGCCGCGGAGGCATTATTGGGGCTGCGCTGTGTTAAAATAGGCAAACAGAGCAAAATGGCATAAAAATGCATTTAATGGAGAAAAACAGTTAACCTTTTAACTATCGGGCGATGAATAGTGCGAAAGAGATAGTACAGAGGGATTAATCATGGCTGGAAAGCTTAATGGTGGTTAAAAATGTGATTAGCATTAAAATGGAGGTTTCGAGTCATTTCCACGTTTAAATCGAAAAATCGATTTTACACAGAAAACCAAGATACAAAACGCTTATGGGCGGACTTGAATATATATAAATTCTTACGGATAATGATATCGAGTCTGAGGTTAATCGCATATGCTATTGGAGTGGGTGGGGGGTAGGCCCATCGTAAAGGGACGCGATGGGGGTCAGATGCAAAATGGCGATAGATGGAAATATATATGTGGTCGGGTCCGTATCCCATCGCAATCAGAGATTGGAGTGGGCAACAGGTTATGGTATAGCGGGACTTTGCGATGGAAGTGATATGGGAATAAACTAAAATATATAAGTGGTCGGGTCTGGTGCTTTGATCGCGATTGGAGTTTGCAATGTGGGGAGGGTTTAATATATAAAGGACTTTCAACCTGCCGATATGCCATGCGACATTTATATAATACATAGTTTTATTATAAAACTATTGTATATGCATGTTTTAAAGGCCTGTGGTTCCGCCGATATGCGATGTGATATGTTTATTTCAAAGTTTTATTAATAAAACTTAAGGGTTTTTGGATATTATATTAAAGGGGCTATTATATACGGGAAAAGGGAATTCTTAATGATTTAATACATAAGTTAATGTTAATATGAAATATAGCGGAAAAGAGGAATAACACTAAGTAAAATGCCTTTTAATGAATCAATTGACTTTTGATATATGCATAATACTTAGGGTAAATATATTTTGTGGGTTTTTATCTAAAAAGGGATTTTATATGGTAAAAAGGGATTTTTCATAGTAAAAAGGGATTTTACATGGTGTTTTTACTTTTCCTAGGTAAAAAGGGTTTTTACCATAGGAAAATGGCTTTTTATAGAAATGAATGATTATGAATGTATGAAGGAGAAATTAGTAAATATATGAATGAATGGAAATGAATGGGAAGTTAATTACTTGATCGAGTAGACCTTCATTTGCCTTGTTATAATTGCCTCTTGGACATAGAAACATGATAAATGTACATTTTGTCCAATTAACCATTAAACTTCTGCAGCCTTTTTCTACTTACACTTCGCTTATCCTATCATTTTTTCTTCACTTAATGGGTGCATTTAAGCTAACAAACCCATATCCTTTCTTCTTATTTAACAAAAAAAAACTATCTAAATATACCCTTATAACCTCCAAGGGCTCATATTAAACTGATGAGCACCTTATTATTGTCTACCTAACTACTCATCTGCCAAGATTAAACAGTTTGGACAAATCTTTATTCTCTAACTATAACATCAAATTTCAAGCATGAAACAATCAAGATTAAACAATTTGACTGTCATGGGTTGTGGCATTTAGACAAGTTGCACACAACCATTATTTTGCAGGAACAGAGTAGTGGCATTTAGACTTGCTCACTTTCAGAGTTTATTTGTTTTCTTTCTATCTAACATTTTCATTATGCCTTGATTTTTTAGAGCATATAACCTAACATTTTCTTTGATATGGACATCATCATCAAAATATTTTTTAAAATAACATTTTATTCACTATTGTTATGTCCATATCCTAACTTAACATCTTTTGAAATATTCTATCTAATCAAAACCAAAAAATGCTACAATGTTGGCTCCATCTGGGGACTGCTTTCTCCTGTAGAATGCAGAGAACATGCAGATCCATTTTCCTTCTCCTCGAGCTATGGAGTCCTTGCTGTAAAAAATATCACACTGACATCTTGGAAAGGAAAAGAAAACTAGAGTATTTATAATGAAAACCATTTCAACTTCTTAGTACTGAACGTAATGTTTGAGAAACCTTCCCTTTACAGGATAAGTGGAATATTGTCCCTCAAGATTTTGCAGCACAAAAGTGTTGTTACCCTTCGCTTCAGCAATTGCTAAAGGTCCAAACCATAGATTGTCAAATTTGCCATGCTTTCCTTTCTCTTGTCTCCTGGCATCCCATCTTAGAACTAGATCACCTTCCTTAAAGTCCCTTTCCCTGGCTCTTCTATCAAACAAGACCTTCATCTTATTTTGATATTTCTACAGTTTGTATTGAACTTCATCTCTGTTTTCATTAAGCTCAATAATCTGATTTATTCTTCTAGAAAAATCATTAGGTTCATCTATTGCATCTTGCAGAAATTTTAAAATATGGAAAACCAAATTGGTAGGGAAAATTGCATCTTTCCCATAGGCTAGCTGAAATGGAGATTTTCCAGTTGACCTCTTTGGAGTAATTCTGTTTGCCCATACTGCATAAATCAAATGTGAATCCCATCTCTTCTTATGATCATCTAGTGTCTTTTTGATTACCTTTACCAAGCTCTTGTTTGATGATTCTGCAAGGCCATTACCCTGAGGGTAATATGGAGTTGAATGATGTAACAAAATCTAATATTTCTGGAAAAAGTCAATCATTTTAACACTAGAAAAAGATGTTTCATTATCAGTGACAATTTGAGTTGGGCAACCAAATCTAGCTAAGATATTCTCCTCAATAAAGTTAATTACCATTGCATCAATAACATTTCTGACTGGAATTGCTTCCACCCATTTAGTAAAGTAATCTGTTGCAGTGAGGATCCATCTATGCTGATTACTTGAAGTGGGATGAATCTCTCTAATAAAATCTAATCCACATTGAGAAAAAGTTGTTGAAACTATGGATGGAACAAGTGGAAGAGTAGCTAATTTCTATTTTCTAGCAAACATTTGGCAAGAAACACAACCTCTCACCTTTGCCCCTACTTGTAAAAACAATGTGGGCCAATAAAATCCTCCCCTTAGAATCTTGTATGCGGTAGCTCTCCAAGCATAGTGTCCCCCACAAAATCTTGCATGAAACCGATCAATGATTCCTTCAGTTTTAGATTCTGTTAAACACAATAACAAAATGTTAAGTGGATCTTTCTAGTATAAATTTGCATTAATAATGCAATACTTGACTGATTTCAACTTGAGATTTTTACACTGGGTTTTGGAGAATGATGCTGGACACTCAAAATGGATCAAGAAATTTACAATATCTTGATACTAGTTTGACAAAAAATATTTTTCATCAATGTGTATAGGACTGATCTGCTCTAAAGGTGGAGGTTCTTGTGGATTCTCCCCTGTAAGAGGAAGGGAAGGTTCTTGTGGATTCTTCCCTTGTATTTCTAAAATAGAACTGATTCCAAGAACTTTGCAGTTGGATTCAGCTAGAAGCTTAGCTAATCCTTGACCTTTTACTAGCTTGGTAGTCTTGATAGTTAGATTAAACTCCAAAATTTGAGTGATCCATCTACCTCTTTTCCCATTGGTGTCTAGTTGGGTTAAGACAATTTTGACAACACTAGTTAGGACATAAGCAGTAATGGGTGAGTGTAATAAATACATCTTGAATGATTTCAGGGCTTGGATAAGGGCATAAGCTTGCTTCTCAATGATGTCATACTTCAACTTAGCATCTCTCATGACCTTGCTGAAAAAGGCTATGGGTTGGTCATGAGAATCTTTGTTTTTCTATAATAAAATAGTAGCAAGGGTTGTTTCAGAGGAAAAAGAGAAAATACTAAATGGCTTGGTATAATCAGGTCTGGCTAAGGTGGGAGCTTCATAGATTGTCCTTTTTATTTGTGCAAATGCATGCCTAGAAGAGGGAGTCCATTTGACTTCATGGTCCTTTTGGAGCATGTCTATTATATCTTTCACTATCTTTGCATAATTGGTAATGAATTGCTTAGAAAATTAATCTTGCCCAGAAAAGCTTGAATCTCCTATCTGTTTCTAGGTAAGGTCAATGATTCTATGGAAGATACTTGTTTGGGATAAATTACTATGCCCTCCTTTGAAATAATATGGCCCAACAATTTTCCTTATTTAACAGCAAAGAAGGACTTCTTTGGGTTCAATGATATTCCAAATTTTCTACACCTGTCAAAAACCCTCATCAAGTGCTTTAAATGTTTATAATCAGATTTAGGAAAAACAGTTATCTCTTCAAGATAAGTTACTACAAATTTATTGACCTATCCCATGAAAGCGATGTCCATTACTCTCTAAAATGTTTCTCTAGCATTGCTTAAGCCAAATGGCATCCTAGCATACATGAATGTACCCCAGGGTGTAGTAAAAATTGTTTTCTCTCTATCTACTGTATCAACATTTACCTGGTTATAACCTGAAAAAACCATCAAGCATAGACAATCTTTGTGCACCTAAAACCATTTGCAGTAACTGGTCCATTTTGGGCAAAGGATAATTATCTTTTAATGGTGCCTTATTCAGATTTCTAAAATCCACGCAGAGTCTTATTTCTCCATTTCTCTTTCTAACAGGAACCAAATTTGCAACCCAATTAGAATATCTAAGAGGGAGGATGATCTGTGCATCTAACATTTTCTTAATCTCTCTTTCTACAGTTGGTAAAAGGGTTGGATTTATCCTTCTAAGCTTCTGCTGATACGGTTTTGCTTCTAGCTTCAGAGGAATTTTGTGTTGTATTAACGATGTGTCATATGTCTTTAAATCAGCATAAGTCCAGGCAAACACGTCTTTATACTTTTGCAGCAACTTAAAATACTGAACTTTGATTTTTGGGTCTAGAGATGAGCACAATTTTATGTTTTTAACATCTTTATGAATTCCAACATTAATTTCCTCTATGTCATCTTCTGAAGAAATGGACTGTGAGTTTTGGAAAACATCATTTCGATCAAATATTTTTTCTAAAGGAAAAGTCCTTTTGGAATAAAATTATTAGATATTTGGATAATGTCGTGATTGGCAATCTGTGCTTTAAAATTTGAAGTTTCATTCCCTTCTGCGTTTTCAGTTCTGTCATTATCAATTTGCAGAAATGAAAAATCATCTATTACCTGGAGAAACATTTTCAATTGTTCATCATCATCAAATATTTGCCAATGTTTAAGGTTATCTAGGATAGAGGGCCTATATTTGACTTGAATTTGATAGAGTACATAAGTATGATCAGGGATTTTAAAAGCGCTGGCAGAGACAGCTAAGGAATCTATGTGAATGTTCTGATCTCAGGGAATGTGAATCAAAATAAAGGCATTGAAAAGATTTTCAAATATATCCCATATTTCATTTCGATAGGACCTAAGTCTTGGGTGCTTGGTCTAGAAAGCATTCTTTACTTGCCTAACAATAAGTTCAGAATTGTTGAAAACACTTAAGTTCTGAACTTTCAGGATTTTGGCTAGCTGCAATCCTAAAAGGAAAGCTTCGTATTCAACAACATTATTATGGAATTCAAAGTCTAATTTACATGATTGTGTTATATTTTCCTTTTCAGGTGAAATTAAAACAACTCCAGCTCCTACCCCATCTTTCATGTAAGAGCCATCAAAGAACAGTTTCCAAATATCATTTTGGTTTGGTTCAGGACTTTCAACTACTTCTTCAATTTTGACTTGAGTTTTGTGTTGGCTTGAAGTTAGCTAAAAACAACCAAATTCTTGATCTATTGCATAAATTAGATGGTTTCTTGGCTGGTTAGTTTTACAAACAATATGTGTGTTATTGGGAAAACTAGTGTCAATTTAGAACTGGTAGTCCCATTAAGACGGGTAGCTATCTTACAAACAAACAAACTAAAGTTACTTATGTTTTCCTTTATGAGAGATAGATGAGAGAGAAGTAGAGAGTACCAACCTCAGTCTTCACTTGGCTTCTTGCTTGTTTCCTCCTTCTTTTGATAGAGCTTCGCCACTTCTTCTTTTCTTGTCCCGCTTCAAAGAACACTTATAGAGTCAAAGAAGTATAATACCATCAAAGCATAGAGATCTATTGTTATCACTCAGGTTTTCCCAAAAGTTGTAAGAAGGGGAAAGGAGGCTGAGGTAACCACAAACCAATATTTTAGATACAGATTCTAGCCAATCTGTATCCAGAGAGGGCTCTCTCTTTAAGTTTTAGCTTTGTTTTGAAAGATATTAGGCTAGTTATGAAGTTTAGGAGTTTTGTTTGAGTTTGGGTGGTGAGATTCAATAGCAGAGGGGTAGGACTGGCTAGTTTAGGCCATCAGACTAATGCAATCAAGGAAGATGGCTTAACTGGACTAAGTTTCTCAACAAATGATGGTTTTATAGAGCAAGATGGTCAAACAAGGAATAAATAAAGATTTAAAATAAATGAAATGATTTCAAAATGGGTGAAGAGCAGTTAAGAATCCTTCAACCTATTTGAAAAGATGGAACTAGATTTGATTACTGATAAAGAGCAGTTAAGTATTCTTTAAGTAATAATCAAAGTGAAAGAAATAGAAAACAGGAGCAGTCAAGGTTTCACTATTTATTCTATTTCAGAAGAAAACATAGAGAATAATAACTTTTGAAGACAGAGTGCAGTCAAGCATATTCTGAATTACTCCTTTTTGTTTATCATTCAAATATGAACATAGATGATATAAGAAACAAAGAAAACTTTAAAACACAAGGTATAGAGGACTTATTGATCCGGTGTTTGATTCAAGAAATTTGTGGAAAGTATTTTGCTTCAATTCTTTATCCAGCAAGCCACACAAAAATTTGATCCAATCAGCACTTTATTCCAAAAAACCAATATTACAGCAATGTATATGAATCCCCCCTCAATACTCTAGTTAAGGGAGTATTTACACAAAATATCTCATAACAAAGTGAGATATATTCTAGTGATGACTAATCATTTTTTACAAGAAAATAGAGACAACTAGTCTCGATGATAGGAGAAAGGTAAACTGATGATGTGCTATTCCTATTTGTGCTGAGTGTGCTAGAGGCATGCCCTTTTATTTGGCTTACTGCTATCTTCTTTAGTAACTTCGTGATGGCTGTCTTGCTTTGACTGATACTCTTTACCTGTTCTGATACACTTCGACCTATTTTGATCCCTGTTCACCTTTGTTTATCTTACTATGGTAAGTAGCCCAAAATTTACCTTCTATCAAAGATAAATTTACAAACTTTCTAACATGTCTTCCCACCATTTTTGCTCTGGCAATTTGTGCTTCTGAAGTTTCCTTAGAGTCTCATCAGTTTCTATACATCTGAAAAAGTTAGGCTAGAGTGTGAACAAGTGCTTTACCTCATGTTCAATATAGAACTCGGCCTATGGGGAGAGCTTTTATTCCTGATGCACTTGTTGATGAACTAGCTTGATTGCCAGCATACTTATTCAATTTGTCTACATAATCAATATGCTTCATTAATCTGTTATTAATGACAAAAGAACTTGGTAGCCCTTTATTCTGCAAAACTGTGAACTTCTCCATAAAAGAATTAATTTCCACCTGCATATCTTGGCATCTTCTCTCTAAGTTCTGCATCAAAGTTCTTTTGGTTAGAACCCTTTTGATTTCCAAAATGGTTTTTGTCTTGTCTGAAATGCCAAGTTCTTCTAGTTGTTCTTTATTTCTGTTTTTCAAAAAATGTATAAGCTAGTTGGCTTCATCTGGCATTTTACCTAACTGCACTTTTGTCTGTTGAATTGCTCCCTGTGCTGCTTTCACCAAATCAATCTATTCATAGATCACTTTGATAAATGGCCACACATCATTTATAGATTGAATGATGTTGGCCCAAAGGATTTTCTTGATCTCTGCCAGGGGCTTTTCGAAAGTGAGATCTTTTTCTAATGTTTTTACTTTATTTTCTAAAGCTTTGATCTCCCTTGTTTTTTCCACAACATTTATCTTAGAGATATTAAAATCTGTTTCCATTTTAGCCAATTGTTCTTTTACCTGTTTTAATTCTGACACCTGTAATCTCATGTCTCCCATGGCTTTTATCAATTCTTATGTGCTCAAATTAGTATTGATGCTTGGTGCTGTTCCTGATGTTGATATACCTGTGATTACCCCTGCTATGGCTGTTGGGATGTTTGAGGCTAAGACTGTCCCAAGTGTAGAAGGGTCTTCTGTTGAGATTATGGGAATTACCTCAAGAGGTTGAGAGGTCGACTCTCCCTGCTTGTCCTTTAATGAATTTTCTAAAGCCTGCTCTGTATCATTCAATCTTTCATTTAGTTTCAAGAGTAGGTCCATCATCTCTTCTTCAGATTTTTGTTTAATAACCTCAGCAGTCTATGGGTGCTTTGAAGGAGGTAGTTTTAGCTATTTCCTCAGGGTAGCAATGTCTTCTTCTTTCTTCTTGATTAGTGCTTCTATGCCTTTAGCATCTTTGGGATCATGTCCCTAACTGATGATGATTTCTTCTAATGATTTTATTCTGTGATCCTTAGCCAGGGAAGAGTCCTTCTCCAAGTGTAGTTGAGCAGTTGTATTGTCCAAGAAGGTTTGTAGCTGGTGGGCCATCATTGCTTTGCTAGCCAATGTGGAATAGACCATTTCCCGAGTCTGCTTGTGAAGTTCAATCTGGTCCATAGGATGAATATCTTTAGAAAAGACTTCCAAATTTATTCTGATGTAATCTACTGTTAACTGAGGTTGTTGCACCTTTGGCTTGAAGTAACTCATTATCATCTTTCCCTCTTTAATGCCATAGGCTGACATTAGCCTTTGCTGATTTGTGGGGGCCATTTTTAAATATTGATTGTAAATTTGAATCCTTACTGGGTCATTCCTGGCCTTTATTTCTGTGAATGTCTTATTAATATCTGAGGCCTATTTACTTTGTGGTCTAAAGGATGACACTTCTTCTCTGTGTTTCCTTTCTAACTGTTGCATTTGTGAGCTAGTGGATGTTCCTCCCACTGTAAAAGTTTGTTGGCTAGCTCTTCTTCTCTCTGGCTGTCTACAGTTTCTTCAATTATTTCCTCTTCTGACAGAGGGTTTAGTCTTTGCCTCTTTGCTCCATACTGACCTGTAGGTCCACTGGGAGGGGTAGTAATTTCGTTGTCCCTCTTTTTATTTCTTTCCTCATTAAGAGGAGTTTGCAATGCTGAACTTTCTGCTATATTAGTTTGGGCTGGAGGAGTTAGCACTTGACCCCGTTCTTTGGAAATTCTAGGTTGTTTTGTCATTGTAGGCTGTTCTGTGGTCTCTATTTCCTTTCCTTTAGATGTTCCTGTGGTTGGTATGTTGGCTTCCTGTGGGGGTTGTTGAAAAGTTCCAGCAGTGGATGTGCCAATTGCTGATTTTTGAGACAATTTGAATGGTACCTGCCCAAAAGAATCCAACTCAAGGGTTTTCTCAAGATCTCTCATAGCATTTTCCATATTGACCTACTCACTAACCTCTTCAACTAGGGTTCCCTCTATCCATTCATCCGAGTTTGCAAACTGTTCAATTTCTTGGATCCTATGATGAATATAGGGGAATAATATGTTCTTTGTCCTTCTGTCACATATAAAACTGTTGGGGTCATATGGTACCCACCTAAAACTCTTTGGTAGTCTAAGGTGATCTTCTAAAATTATTTCAGCTTCTTTCCATGCATCCCTATTATTGATGACAAAAGGGCCTAGCTGGTTTTTGATTCTTAGCCGAGCTTTTTTCTTGACACGTACGCGCGTTTTTCTCTACATGAAAGTGCGTGTACTTTATGTCTGCACTTTTTGTTTGGTACACCTACGAATATGTCCGCACCTTTTGATCGGTGCACTTGCGGAACCTGCTGATGTCCACAACTTTGTGAACAGGAACCTGCGGGTATCTCATTTTCTACTATTTTGAGAGCCTGAACTTGTGATCTGCTATTTGAATGAGTTGCCATTAAGGACAACACTTATGTCATTGAGCCAAACCTGTGCCAAAACTATGTCATAATTCCAGCAATCTCCCCCTTTGGACTTGATGGCAACCCAAAGTCTAGCAACCCAAAGTCACTCAAGATATTTCCTCCCCCTTTGACATCAAGGGCAAAGGGTTATGCTCCCCCTGAGTACATGCTGAAATCTATGATCTACTATGCTGTCTAAGCTCCCCCTGACATATAGGTAAGATCTACAAGAAGATGTTCTACAAAAGAAATCTAACTTTATACATCATGACTAACCTTCCTATCACCAAAGAATTCATACATACGACTCCCAACCAAGAGGGGATACATGATATAATAAGCATATTACATTATCCATCCCAGGCATAGTGTGGCAACCAAGACAGGCCGTTACATGACCTTGACAAAAGAAATATAAGACATAATATCAGTAGCAATTGTCAATCATATATCAGTATCCATGTTCTCCTTCTGCACTTGCTCCTCTTGACATCAAAACAACTGAAGAATTGAACCAAGATCTTCTACAATAATGCCAACAATGCATTATTAGAAGAATATATGCTCCCCCTGAACCTGTGCCAGATGGTCTCTGACAGACCCATATCATAATCTTCTCATCCTTGCTTTTCTTCAAGTCGACTGTACCCACATAAACCAGCGTATGTACGCGTATACCCCATATGAAACTCGCGTATAACAATCTCTAAAACAGACAAGATTCAACAGCAATATGATGCATCAACTACCCCCAGTTTTTGTCTGAGGTATTCAAAGGTCTCCTTGGGCAGTGTATTGGTGAGAATATCAACAATTTGTTCCTTAGAGGGAACATACTCCAATTTGACCTTTTGTTCAAGCACTTGTTCTCGGAGAAAATGATACTTGATCGGTATGTGCTTAGTCTTTGAATGCATGACAGGATTCTTTGAAATATTGATTGCACTTGTATTATCACAAAAAATGGAGATAGGTGAAGTACAAGTGATTTGAAGATCTTGCAATGTTTGCATCATCCAAAGGAGTTGTGTGCAGCAAGATGCCGCAGCTACATATTCTGTTTTAGCTATAGATAACGCAATAGAGCTTTGTTTCTTGCTGAACCAAGATACTAATCTAGGACCCATGAAGAATGCACCACCACTAGTGCTTTTCCTGTCATCCATGCTTCCTGCCCAATCTGCATCTGTGTATGCATGGAGTGTGAGATATGTACCTCTAGGATACCATAAGCCATAGTTTTGAGTTCCTTGAAGATACTTGAAAATTCTCTTAATTTCCTAAAGATGAGTTTCCTTTGGATTTTCCTGAAACCTTCCAACTATTCCCATTGCATGCATAATGTTTGGTAGGGTACCTGTTAGATAGAGCAGACTACGAATCATGGATCTATAGGTTGGTTGATGTACTGCTGCCGATTCTTCATTTGCGCTGAGGCTGCATCCTGTCACCATAGGGGTACATACTGGTTTCGAATCCTCCTTCCCATATTTCTTCAAGATTTGCTTGAGATATTTGGTTTGTGATAGAAAAATGTCGTCTTTGTTTTGTTGGACTTATAAACGAAGAAAATATGTGAGCTCACCAAGCATGAACATTTCAAACTCTTTCTGCATCACCAAGGCAAAATTTTGACTCATGTCTTCTTCATTGCTACCAAAGATGATATCATTAACATACACAACAAGTATCAACAACTTATCATTGTCAATTTTTATATATAGATTGCTATCAGTTGATCCTTTTATAAAACCTTGTTGATGGAGGTACTTATCCAACCGATAATACCACGCCCTTGGAGCCTGTTTAAGGCCATAGAGAGCCTTTTTGAGTCTGCATACAATTTTAGGATCATTTCCAAGAATAAACCCATCTGGTTGTTCAATATATACTTCTTCATTTAAGTCTCCATTCAGAAAGGCAGATTTCACGTCCATTTGAAATACTTTGAACTTCTAAAAGCTAGAGAGAGCAAGGAACATTCTTATAGCCTCAGGTCTGGAAACTGGAGCAAAAGTTTCTTCAAAGTCTATGCCTTCTTGTTGCACATATCATTTACAAATAAGTCTTGCCTTGTTTCTAACCACATCCCCATTTTCATTCAGCTTATTTTCGAAAATCCATTTTGTCCCTATGACATTCTTATCTTTTGGTCTAGGAACCAACTCCTAAGTGTTATTCTTTTCAATCTACTCGAGTTCTTCCTCCATGGCCTTGACCCAACATTCATCTTTGCAAGCCTCTCTTACATTTTGTGGTTCAGTGGAGGAGAGCAATGCTAGATAACTTGAAGCTTCTAAAATGGTTCTTCTTGTTTGTACACCTGCCTCTTTCTGCCCCAAAATTTGAGATTTTGGATGATTCTTCTGAACATATCTGGATGGAGTCTTTTCTTCTATCCTTATCTGTTCTTCTGGCACCTCATGGGTTTCTTCTTCGTCATGACTCTGATTTGATGTTGACAGATAGTCTTCGCCATCTTTGAAATCTTCAGATTTTACTTGCCTAGAAGTGTTTCCTTCTTCATCAACCACTATATCAATGCTTTCAACAATGTTAACAAGTCTTTTATTGTAACATTTGTAAGCTTTGCTGTGAGGAGAGTAGCCAAGTAAAATGCCTTCATTTGCTCTAGGTTCAAACTTGCCAAGATTTTGATCAGTCCTTTTAATGTAGCATTTGCTTCCAAAAATTTTGAATTATTTTATCGTGGGAGTCTTATCGTACCAAAGTTCATGAGGAGTCTGAGTGCTGTTTACCCGGACGTTTGTCTTGTTGAGAATAGTAACAGTGGAAAATGTGGCTTCAACCCAGAAGGTTGCAGGAGTTCTAGACTCGTCAAGCATAGCACAAGCCATTTGTTGAACTGTTTTGTTCATCCTTTCCACTACTCAATTTTGCTGAGGAGTCCTTGCAACAGAAAATTCCTTTCTTATTCCATGTTCTTCACAAAAATTGAAAAATTCATCTGAGGTAAATTCCCCTCCTCGATCAGATCTGAGGCATTTGATTTTGCGATCTGATTCGTTTTCAACCAAAGCTTTGAATGACTTGAACTTTTCGAAAGCTTCATATTTATACTTCATGAGTCCTATCCAACACATCCTTGAAAAGTCGTCAATGAATAATATGAAATACTCTTCTCCTCGAGGTGACCTCTTCCTAGTTGGACCACATATATTGGTGTGGACAAGTTCAAGTGGCCTGCTAGGTGATCCTTCCTTCTCAGGGAAATTAGTTCTGGTTTGCTTACCAAATTGGCATGATTTACATATTGTATTGTCTGGAATTCTGATGTCAGGAAGATCACAAACTGCTTGATATTTGCATGCTTTCCTAATCTGATAGAAGCTAATATGCCCCAGTATTTTGTGCCATAGCCAGTGTTCATCATTCTTGCTTAAATAACATTGTTGTTGTTCTCCCTTGAGTACGTATAAGTTATTTGGAGTTCTTATGCCTCTGATCACTATTTTTCCTGTATCAAGTTCACAAACAATACATCCATTTGATCGAAATATTACCTCAGTTCCTTGATTACACATCTGAATGACACTCAATAGATTATGCTTTAAGCCATCAACATACATAACATTTCCAGCCTTGACCTTTTCTTTCAAACGAACAGAGCCTTTACCTTTTATGAATGCAGGGGTGTCATTTCGAAATGAAACCTTCTTTTCCTTTTCTAAGGCACTATATGACTGAAGTTTTTCTTTATTACCTATCATATGTTTCAAGCATCCACTGTCGATGTACCATTGATTTTCCTATCCTTCCACATATAATGCTATCCCACATCTTTTTGATTGCGTTTCTTTCTTTTTCCATGTTTTGGAGCTCAATGAAGCTTTCTCCTTCTGAGTTGTTTGCCGAAACCTGCTTCTGCATTCAGAGTCTTGATGACCAAAGTTGTTACAGATAGAAAATTCTATTTCATTTTCAAGAGCAGAGAAGTTATTGTAGGTTCTTTTCATGATTCCTGTCATACTCCTTTGTTTTTGAGCTTCCCTAGTCATGATGGTCTTATAGGCAACACATTGAGCAGCTTTATGACCAAAGTTATGACAAGAGAAACATTGGCCATTGAAGAAATTCCTGTGATTATCAAATCTACCAACGATATGATTGTAGTTTCCATCCATTCTTGAGCCAAATTGAGAATGATTTACCTGTGGTTGGTTGAGGCTTCTGTTCATCCTTGACGTGGATTGCCCCCAATTTACTTGATAATCTTTGATCATTATTGAAGCAAATTGTCCATTATTATCTTTGATCATCACTATTTGACAATCCATCACTGTCTTCATGCGTGTAATAGCTCTTCTTATTCTATTTTCTGTTCCATCTAACACGTTCCTTACTTTTGTCTAGTTTATCTTTATGAGGACATTTTGCAGCATAGTGACTGACTCTTCCACAAGCAAAGCATTTGAAAGGCAGCTTACCTCTGAATCTACCAGTTCCCCATTGAAGGTTCTTGAAAAAATTTGATTATTCCTCTTCTTCTGACATATGTCCTGACTCATAGTAATCTCCTTTTCCTGAAGCCTTGAATGCAGCTTCTCTCTTGTTTGATGGTCCTCCTTTTATCATTTCGTAAGCAGTTAGAATTCCGTGCAGCTGTGACATGGTAAGGTTCTATAGATTATTCTTTTCTTCTATGGCAGAAACTTTTGAATCAAACTTGGGAGACAAAGATCTTAGAACCTTTTCAACCAAAACAACTTCTTTTATTTCTT
>APFE030299091.1:118563-144034 GCA_000404065.3 Pinus taeda
TTTATTTCTTCACCCAAGTTTTTCATACAATTTACAATCTCATCTATACATAGGAAATAGCTAGCCACACTTTCATCATTATGCATTGTGAGACTTTCATATTGAATTCTAAGAGTTTGTAATTTTTCTTGTTTTACCTGTTCATCTCCTTCATAGCTCAGAACAATCTTGTCCCATATTTCTTTTGCACTTTTGAGATGCATAACCTTGACGAATTCTGATTGACATAGACTTCCTAATAGAGTATTGACAGCTTTTGCATTTGTTTCATACTACTTATTACTAGCTTCATCTATAGGAGTTGCTGATGGAAATGTGTATCCTGTTTCTACAATATCCCAAACTTCTGTAGCAAGAGATTGAAGATAGGCAGTGATTCTTACCTTCCAATAGACGAAGTTGCTCCCATCAAAAATCGGTGGCCTGATAAATGCTTCCTTTTCGTAGTTGCTCATGATGATAGATCTTCCTTCAAGCGATCAAGATTTTCCTAAAGGACCTACTCTGATACCAATTGTTGAAAATAATACTGGGGGGGGGGGTGAATCAGTATTATCAAATTATTTTTCAATTTATACAAAGATTTGCAGATCTGACTAATGAAACTTGCATATACCCTAGTATAATTTAATTTATTCTTCAGATGTTGATCATTAATCTGTGTGTCAGAACCATATAACAGTAAACAGAAACAGGAAAAATAGAGAAGACAGTCACACCAAAGGACACAAGATATAAGGTGGAAACCCAATGTGGGTGAAAACCACCTGCTGCAGTATGTCTCCATCTTCTTTCAATTAGAAACTTCTTTTTACAATGATTCTGTAATGGTGCAGTCTTATACTAGCACACAAGCTTCAAGCTGTAGAAGGCTACAACCTTCTCTCGTTCTCTAGACTCTCCTGGAAGGGAGCTACAACCCCCTTAGTTCTTGTACTAGCTGAGGTACTAGTACGTAGGTGATGACCTAGTGAAGGCTTCAACCTTCTCTTTTCTTCCAGGGACCACGTTTCATAAATTTTCAGACTAGATCCATGAATATCAATCAAACATCAAATAGATCTACAATCAACCAACTTCCTTGTACAAATACTAAATCAATAATTTCTCAGCACACAACAACCAGACACCAATTCAGAACCCTGAACACTGCAGTAATAAACAAAAGCAGCTAAAACATATTTCAAGAAAAGTCCATAACTTCACCAGTAGAAACCTACGAGTATCCGCACCTCGGCTGTGTCGAGCCTATGGGTCTCTGCACCTGTGCTATGTCTAGCATGCAGGTCTCCACACCTGTGCTGTGTCAAGCCTGCGGGTCTCTGCGCCTGCACTGTGTCTAGCCTGCGGGTCTCCGCACCTACACTGTGTCGAACCTGTAGGTATAGATAATTTATCAGACTTGAATTATACCCAGACTATCAGATTTATAGATCTGATCATGCTCTTCTTGCTCTTCTTCAGATATTCAACCCATCTATGTCTAGCCAAATGATCTCCTTTCCTTTTTATAGACTAGGCCTTACTCAAACCATGGTCCAAAACCATAAATATCCAAAACTAGGGACCCAAAACCTGGGTTCAAAAACGTCGGACTAAATACCATGGACCAACCATAAGATTTCCCACATGCACGTGTTTTTCTCTGCATGAAAGTGCATGTACTTTATGTCCGCACTTTTTGTTCGGTACACCTACGAATATGTCTGCACCTTTTGATCGGCACACCTGTGGAACCTGCCGATGTCCGCAACTTTGTGAACAAGAACCTGTGGGTATCTCATTTTCTACTATTTTGAGAGCCTGAACTTGTGATCTGCTATTTGAGTGAGTTTCCATCAAGGAAAACTCTTATGTCATTGAGCTAAACCTATGCCAAAACTGTGTCATAATGCCAAGTTACAATTTTTGTATAGGTACCAGTCACCTATCCTGTACTGCTTAGAGAGCTGGAGAATTTTCTTCATGTCATCATTGATTCTGGGAGGGGAAACTCCTATCAACAGAGAGTTTGCTGGATGTACAAATAAGTCAATGAACTCATTATAAGTGTAAGGGGACTCAATGGTATTGTGAAAGATTGAACTCAAAAAGATGACAGATCTAGGATTTCCTCTGGTGTCCAATTTCTTGACAGGGAATGGAAAATTATCTGACTCATAGTATAACATGAGATAATATATGAAAGAGGTATATTTGAAAACTCCTTCCCTTTCCAAATTTAGGAATTGGTCATGGATTCTGTTGGCTATATAAGAAGCATAGTCATATCTGACAGCAGGGGGCTGTCCTGGAGTGAAGATTGATAGTAACACTAGGGTAATATCATCAAGATATTCATTGGAGTTAAATCCCATTATCATGGATATCATATCAACAATGAGTCTTCCAGTTTCAGTGAAGCAAGTTTGCAGGTAAGGAGGTGGACCTTTGGGCTGGTAGTTTGGTAACATGAAGGTTTGAGCAATGTGGTTTTTTTCTGATTGAGATAACTGAGGGGCTTTTTCAAGTAAATATGTCGTGGAAAGAGGGGTAAGGGGCTGACTGGAGTGGAATTGTATCATTTCATTGATGGACTGAGCAGTTATGCGAAAGAGGATAGTTTGGAATGGGGACATAACAACTCCCTAGTTGAGATCATAATTAGCATAGCATTGATGAATTATGTCTGGGAAAACATGGACTGAGGGGAGGAAATACATGGGAAAGTTAGATTCCCACAGTCCAAAAATGTCAGAATTATTCAGATAGCTATCTCTGATTTGGCAGAAGACCTTAAGATGGTTACTATTACCAAACAGGTCTTTTATTTGAACGTCTTTATTGACCAGAGGCAGATAATCTAAGTCTTTGTGATGACCATTCATGGGTGTGACATTTAGGGCTATAGGGGTTTCCATTTTTGGTTCTTGTAGATTCAAAAATGGAATTTAGACTTTCTGTGAGAAAATAAACCAAACAGCAGGTTTGGGACATTATATGGTGACCACAGACTGTTCTAGACTTGAATTTGGCCCTTTTGGTGGAATTTTAAGTAAAAAACCAAAATTACAGGGTTTTAGTGCACCATGGATAAATACATGTTATCAAGATGGTGAAAAGTGGGAAGATGGAAGGATGATAGGTTCTGGGTGGCGTCGCTACAGGGTTCTTAACCAAGTGGTGGTCTGAAAGCTCGGATAGTTGACTGGGACGTTGTTTTGCAAGGGAGCACAGTTTGCAGGGAATGTCAATGAAAATGACATTTTGTTCGTTTTATTTAACAAAACTAAGGTTGGCAGGTTTTTCTTTAGATTTATCTGGTGGATGATGCAAGAGGGATGTGATGTTTTGTCGCTTGTGGAGGGTGGTAAGCGATTTGTATCGCACTGCGTTTGAGACTAGGTGGTTTTGGGTCGGGGGCTAGCGAGCATATGGGTTGTGTGACGCGTGGCAAGGGTACGGGCGGAAAACCCCCTGGTGATCATGACTTAAAGCACGGTCACTAGGGGGGGCGCGATATCGTTGTCAACCGTTGGATGAAAAAGGAATGATTAGACGGCGAATGAGCATTGGAGACAGTGGAACTTTATTTGTGGCAGGCCCTATGTAATTAACAATGTTTTAATCATATCGAGGTCAATACGATTGGTCGGGGTGGTTATTAATTAACCTAGAAGGTTAATTAATCCCATATAGTGCGGCGGGGAATTAAAGCTCTTAACAAATTACAGATTAATTTGTTAATCCTCTACTAAATGATGATTATGGCTGTATTCAACTAGAGGTGGGATATATATATAAAATGTTAGGGATTTGTATAGTTAAATAATACGGGAAATGGTAATAAGGCGGGATTTATATAATAGTAGTTGAAAGTTAGTATGAAATAAAATGAGAGTGAGCACTAAGTAAATGTTAAAAATTTACATTAAAACTTAGGCTATAATGGGAAAAGGGGTTTTTCTGGTGATATTACGTACTTTCCTAAGTAAAGTAGGAATTTACTTAAAAAAAAAATTTATGAAATGAAATGAATGATTAATGGATGTTTCTAAGTACTTAGACTCTTAAACCATTGGGACGAGGGTCCGGTCCCTCCAAAAGTTAGAGAAATGCTCTGAGCCCCTTTGATTTTCAAAGACCTTAATACTTTAGGGGAAATTAGTGAAATATTTAGGGAAAAAATGTGAATAGAGGTTAATTATTTGACCTTTTCTTGCTTGAACTGCATCAAGTGTAATGTCTTCTTTGCACTTGTGATAAAAGTAGAAATTAACACATTCAGGAGCATTTTTCATAACAAGTATCAATCTGCAACACCATCTACCTACCCTACTTATTTAACCTAACATTTTTTCTTCTTTATTTGGGTGCACTTACACTAGCAAACCCTTATCAAATCATCCCTTTCTTTTACATGGCAAGCCTACCTAGGTCTACACTTATTACATCCAAGGGATCAGATTAAACTGTTGAGCTCCTTTTATTTACTCTACGTATCTACTTATTTGCCAAGATTACATTGTTTGGTCAGATATTTATTCTCTATTTCTAAAACATGAAATTCAAATATGAACTAGCTAAGATTAAGCTATTTGGCTATTCATGAATTGTGGCATAAGTTTAACAAGCTGCACACAATTGCTTATTACAGAAAATGAAAAAGTAGTGGCATTTAGACTTGCACACTTTCCTGGTCTATTTTTGTTTGGGGTTCATTTCTTTCACTTTTTTGACCATTTTATTCTTTTTACCCTTTGATTTCTTTTAGGGTATACCTCTTTACATTTTTTTAAATTTTTGATTTTTTGAAAATATGGAAAACCTTTGCAACAAGAAAAGGTATGAACATATTACAGAGCTCATCAAGTCAATCAGGAAATATGATACCTATTGGTATAGGAGCATAACACAGGCTCTACTTATGGATGGCTTTTCCTAGTGGAAAGTCAAGAACAATAGGTCAAATGGCCTTCTGAATGAGTTTGATTGTGCTCTAATATCTCCTTCTGCTGGTTGCTTTATTGTATATATGATAGTAACACTTTTGAAGCTTAGGGCCTTCTCTTCAGGCTTCAACTCCAGCAAGTTACTATCCAATCCAAACTGTGACATTACCAAGCATATAGTATGTACATGTTAAAGTAACAATATCTTAAAAAGTTGGATCAAATTAATGTTTCAGCATCCGACCATTAACTGGTCCTTCTTCTGTTTCTGTGCCGTCCAAATTCTTCAAAAAGTAAGTATTGTTCCCTTGTAAGGCCTGGATAATAAAAGGTCCCTTCCATAGGAAGTCAAACTTCCCATGTTTTCCTTTGTCCTATCTCCTGCAATCCCATCTTAAAACTCTGTCTCCAAGGTAGAAATATTTTGCCTTGGTTCTTTTATCAAATATTTTCTTAAGTTTCTCTTGTACTACTTGGGATCTTTGGTACACTTCTTCGCTGGTCTGCTGCAAATGGATGGTTTGGTTAATTCTCCTTTGAATATCATTGGGCTCCACTTGAGCTTCCTGAAGTAGTTTCATTACATGAACTCCTAAGGATGAAGGAAATACAACCTCCATATCATAGACTAGTTCATAAGGACTAGTTCCAATAGATTTCTTTATAGTGAGTCTGTCTGCCCATAGTGCATTAGTAAGTTTCTTGTGCCAATTTTTCTTGTTTTCTTCCAATAATTTCTTAATGATATTAATTAGGCTTTTATTAGAAGACTCAGCTAGACCATTACCTTGAGGGTAATAGGTTGTGGAATGGCCTAAATTGATATGGTATTTGTTACAGAAACTTATCATTTTCTTGGATTTGAAGGCAGCAGCATTATCAGTTATGATTTTTTTAGAATCTAGATAGTATGTTGGTTTCTAAGAATCCTATAATGACTGTGTCATTTGCTTGTCTGGAAGGAATGGCTTCTATCCATTTGGTGAAATAGTTTGTGGCAGTTAGAATCCATTTATGTTGGCCAGAAGAGGGAGGGTGGATTTCTCTAATGAAGTCCAGACCCCATTATTGGAAGGGCTTTTCAGTGGAAATTGGTCTCAGGGGTAAGGGTAACAGTTTCCTCTTGCCTTCAAAAATTTAAGATTTGTGGAAAGTAGTGACAAATTTCTTTACAACAACGAACAAGGTTGGCCAATAAAACCCAACCCTCAGGATTTTGTTTGCAGTTGATTTCCAGTAAAGGTGTCCACCACAGTCTCCTGCATGAAATTCTTTGAGAACTTTGTCAACTTTTTCTTTTACTAAACAATTCAATAGAATACCTTCATGATTTTTTCAAAAAAGAACATTATCTAAAATATAAAATCTTAAAGCTTTCATCTTTAAAAACCTTTTCTTTATTCTAGATAACCCTGGAGGAGCCTGCAGGTTTAATAGTACATAAATTATATCAGCATACCAAGGTGAATCTAAGAAGACCTGGCTAATTTGTGGAGTCACCATCTCGTGTTCATTATCTAATTCATTAATATCCAAGGCTTGGCAATTTGTTTCAGTCATGAGTTTGGTCAATCCTTGTCCTTTTATAAGCTTTGTAGGTTTTATTTCAATATCATATTCCAATATAGTAGCAATCCATTTACCTCGTTTGCCTTCAATTCCATCCTAGCTCAAGATGTCTTTGACAACAGCATTTGGTACATAGGCTATTACATGGGAGTACAATATGTAGACTCTAAAGTCTTTAATAGTTTTCACAAGTGAATAAGCTTGTTTTTCCATGATTTTGTACTTTAATGGTGCATCTCTTAGTGCTTTACTAAAAAAGGCTATGGGTTTCTCACATCCTTGATCATCCTTTTGCAGTAAAACAACTGCTATGGTGTGTTCTTATGCAAATGAAAATATTATGAAGTCTCTATCAAACTTTGTACTTGTCAGGACTGATGTTCTGGTCAAAGCCATTTTAATTTCTTCAAATGCTTGTTTGGCTTCTATTGTCCATTTAACCTTTGAATCCTTTTTCAACATATTATTCAACAATCTAATTAATTCATCTAAGTTAGATATAAATCTTCTTAAAAAATTAATCTTTCCTAGGAAAGCTTGAAGTTCTTTAACATTTCTGGGGTGGGGTATCTGCAGAATGGCTTCTACTCTAGCAGGATCAATTCTAATTCCATCTTTGGAGATGATATGGCCGAAGAGTTTGCCTTCTTCTAGACCAAACAGGGACTTTTTAGGATTTAGAGAAATTCCATATTGTCTGCATTTTAAGAATACTTGTTTCTGATGATCTAAATGTTGCTGATCTGATTTAAAAAAAATAGTCAGGTCATCTAGATATATAACCAAGAAATCATGAATTTTTTTTTCAAAAGCTATGGCCATTGCTCGTTGGAAAGTTGCCCTTGCATTCTTAAGTCCAAATGTCATTTTAACATACTTGAATGTTCCCCATGGTGTTGTAAAAGCAGTTTTTTCCTGGTCATCAGGATGAACCAGAATCTGGTTATAGCCTGAGAACCCATCTAAAAGTGAAATCCTAGAAGCACCTACCACCCTTTGTAAAATATGATCCATCTTAGGTAAAGGGTAATTGTCCTTTAAAGAAACCTTATTTACATTTCTTAAATCAACACATAACCTAATTTCTCTAGTCTTTTTTCCTAGTAGGTACTAAATTAGATACCCACTTTGAAAATTTGATAGGAGCAATTATCCTTGCTTCATACATTCGTTTGATTTCTTTTTCAATTAAAGGAAGCAGTATAGGGTCAATTCTTATGAGCTTTTTTTTGAATGGTTTTTTATTTTCCTTTAGAGGTATTGTATGTTGAATTATAGAGGTATCATAAGATTTCAAGTCTTCATACAAAGACGTCCTGGAATTCTCTCATTAATTTAACATATTAGAGTTTTTGATCAGGGGGCAAAGATTTGGATAATTTTACCATTTTCGGATTTTCTTCAGTTCCCAAGTTATAGTCTTCGATGTCTGTTTTTAGAGGTTCCATCTTGGGTTTCTTTGGAATATCATTAAAATCAAAGAGATCTTCCAAAGGAGTTAATCCTTTAGGCAACTGATTATCTTTCAAATTAATAACTTCAAATTCTCCTTCAATAATTTCATCAATGTCCATTTCTTTGCGATCCTGCATTTCTTTATTGGTAAATTTTGTTGGATGGAGCATTTGAGTTGCACTTTTTGCTGAAATGTATGTTTCTATCTGATTTATTTGATTTAACTCACTAACAATATCTATATCTATATTAGTGCTCGAAAACTCTTCTTATAGGGTTAAGAAATTGTTTATCTGACTATCATTGTCAAACACTTGCCAGTTCTTTACATTGTCAGGTATGGTTGGCCTGTGTCTAATCTCAGTTGTGAACTGATGATTAGGTTCAAATGGCAATTTACAGGTGCTGGCAAACATTTCCATGCTATGAGCTTGCAAATTATGTTTTCTTGGGATTTTAGCAAGCTGAGTTTCTACAAATGTATTGAAAATCTCAATCATTGTTCCTCTGTAACATCTTAATCTGGGATCATTTGTGAGAAACTTCCCTTTTATCTATTGAATGATTAAATCAGAATCTCCTAGAACTGATACCCTAATTTCCCCTAAACTTTTGACCAGTTTAAGGCCTAGCAACAGAGCTTCATATTTAGCCATATTATTAATGCATCTAAAGTTTAATCTGTAGGCATGACCTTCAGCATGATCATTTTCAAGATTGTGCACCCAAATTCCTTCTCCTGCTTCTAATTTATTTATTGAACCATCAAATTCTAAATACCAAAGGATCTCATGTTCATAGTTGGTATCAGGAGTCTCAGGGATTTGTTTAATAGGAAGATCTAGTTTTTTAGTTTCATCGGGTTTCTCTTGAGTATCTGATGTATCATTGTTCTCAGAAATTTCTTGAATTTGAACACTAGACCTTTCATTTGGAAGTTATTCTTGTTCAACTGCTAAAACTTTTACTTCATCCGAAGGATCAATTTCAGCATTGTAGAGAATGAAAGAATCCATATAAGAGTGAATGGAGTAGATAGGGAAATTTTGAGGTTTCTCTTGGCTACTTACCACATATTTAATTAAAGTTTCTCTGTACAATTTCTTAGGTTGACCAAATACTGAAATAGTAGCATAAGACATGTTTAATTGGAGAGATCCTTGAAGCTTTGCACCCCAAGATCTAGACAATAACATACCATACTTTGGTGGAATATCAGCTACTACTATGTCCATTAAGATGGTTTTGGCAGGATATTGGACTAGCGATACACAAATCTTTGATCAATCCTAAACATCTGACCTGACTAGAATCAAAAGAAAATAGATCTTTGTATGGCCTGGTGTTGTCTAGGTCTAATTTCTCCATTACCGATTTAGGCATTAAGTTATGAGAAGCACCAAAATCAAACATGGCATTATGAAGTATTTATCATTTATGTTCAAACTTACATAGAAAGGAGGAACTCCTCCATCTACTGATTTTCCATTTACCTCAGGGCCAAAAATTAATTCAGGCTGGTTATCAAAAACTTTTACTGAATCTTCATTCATAGAAATGTGGAGTGATCTACTGATTTGACTTTTGTAGACATCATGTTTAGCTAATTCTGACAATGGAACAACTATTTTTAATTTGCCTACTTCAGTCTCAAAGTTAAAAGGTTTTTCAATTTGAGTTCTTGTATTTCAGACAATTGGATTCTCATTTTTTGCTGTATTTTCTGTGTTTCTCTCCTTTTCAGGAGTGAGATTATGGGCTGAAGTTGTTTCCAAATCAACTTCTGGAGGTTCTTCTACGTTTCCTTTCGGAGGAATAGAAGTGGAAGATTGTCTATTATGTGGTTGATTATCGGATACATTCTTAATAATTGGGTTATTTGGATTAGGATTTGTTCTGGAAAGAAGATGTATAGGGGTGGTATTGATCTTACCTTTGTTGGGTTGTTTTGTATCTTTCTGTTTGTTGGTTTCAAGAACATCTATTCTTCTGCTCCTCAGATTGTATTGTTTGTGGACTTCATAAATAGCTATATTATATCCCTCTCTAAAGTCAAATGATTCACCTGACTGAGTTTGGAATTGTTTAAGCATGTGAGCTTCTTGATCCTCTTGGGTCAAGAAAATTTGTTGTTCATAGTTGAGTCCCATCAAATTAATTTGAGTGTCCTTTGTTGGTTCATCAGAAGTTGAGGCTTTAGCATAATTTTCCTGGAATGGGGGCCTAATGTTTTGGTCAGGTCCAGTTTTTCCAGTATTAGGATTTTGGTTCTTCCTGAAATTTGGGTTTCTACCACTATTGCTTGGTTGACCATCCCAAGGGGATTTTCTCTCGATTGTTTCTAATCTATCTACAAGCCTATCCATTCCTTTAATAATAGCATCTAATTTCTGTTCAAAGGCAGAAGGTTCCTCTTTAAAAGGTATCCTCCTGACAGCTCTGGCTCTAGCTCATTTAGATATCAGGTTGGCTTCAACACTGACAGCTATACTTTGCATCTCTTCTAAGGTTCGAGGAGCTCTTTCCCTAAGTTGGTATGCCATATCAGAATTAAATCCATCAGGAAATTTGATCAATTCCAAATCTGGAGGAGGTCTAATATTTTTAGGGATAGCATTGTAAACATTATTGAACCTGGTGCAGTAATCTTGGATGGTTTCTTGGGTGCCTCTTTTCAGGTTCTCATATTTTGATAAAATGTGGAGAGGATCTTTTTTCTTTTCCCATCTATTTAAGAATGTCTGATATAGAGCTTGTAGGTCATTGATACTATTTGTAGTGAGGGCTCTAAACCAAGTTCTAACATCTCCAACCAAACTTTGAACAAATACTCTCATTCTAACATCATCAGCATCAACTTCATATATTTCAAAATAGTTGATCCTTTTCTTGGTATGTTGTTGAGATGTGTAAGTGCCAGTACCATCAAATGGGGTAATCTTACTCTGATAGTCTTGGGGCATAGCACCCAAGTTGGCAGGTAAGTTCAGAGGAGTGTACCTGTTTGCCATTGTCGCAGGAATAGATGTGACAACTGGTGTGGTAGGGATGACAATGGGAATGTGAGTTGTAGATGGAGGGGTGGAAGGAGTAGCTTGAGGTTGGGAAGTTTGAGGTGTTGATGATGAACTTAGAGAGGCTGTAGTGATCATAGAAAGGTTTGGTGTTCCTTCAGAGGTAAGCTCTGACTGAATGGAGTTATGCAAATGTCTGTCAAGGTGTGAAGTGACAACTTCAAGTTGCAAATCTTCAATAAATATTTGATCATGAACTGTGTGGGTTAACCCAGATTTTGAAAAGGTTACAAATAAAGAGGTCTCAAACCGCTCATCAAAATGTTCGTCCTCAATGTAAATCCACTTTACAGGACAAGATCTTGATCTGTATAGAGGCTGAGAACTAGCATAACTGTCTTGGCTCTCTTGCCTCCTAAGAATCCTAGGAATCAGAATAGGATTTTCGAACACAGGTGGTGGATTTGGATCAGGTTTAGATTTGGTGTAACGAATCCTTTCTGAAGCTAGGTTTCTAGGTATATTTTTGGGTTTTTCTCTAAATGGGTTTGACAATACAACTTTACCAATATCTTTAAGAAGATTTATATATGGGTTTTGAACTTTCTTAAAGACTTATTTGAAAAGAAGAACTAATCAAGTATTTGAAACCAAATGTCCAATCTATAAGCTAGACCGGAGATAAACTGAAGCAACATTTATTTACTTCTGTAATTGCAAAGCAAAAGCATTTCAAAGGCTACCTAGCTAACTTCAGGCTTCGTCTGTAGCTTAGAAAGTAGACAATAGTAACAAACAAATTATTTAGGTCCCCAGTATGGTCGCCACTATGTTATCACTCAGGATTTCCCAAAAGTTGTAAGAAGGGGAAAGGAGGCCGAGGTAACCACAAGCCAATCTTTTAGATACAGATTCTAGCCAATCAATATCCAGAGAGGGTTCTCTCTTTAAGTTTTAGCTTTGTTTTGAAAGATATTAAACTAGTCATGAAGTTTAGGAGTTTTGTTTGAGTTTGGGTGGTGAGATTCAATAGCATAGGGGTAGGACTAGCTAGTTTAGGCCATTGGGCTAATGGATTCAAGGAAGATGGCTTAACTGGACTAAGTTTCTCAACAAAGGATGGTTTTACAGAGCAATATGGTCAAACAAGGAATAAATAAAGATTTAAAATAAATGAAATGATTTCAAAATGGGTGAAGAGCAGTTAAGAATCCTTCAACCTATTTGAAAAGATGGAACTAGAATTGATTAATTAATAAAGAGAAGTTAAGTATTCTTTAAGTAATAATCAAAGTAAAAGAAATAGAAAACATGAGTAGTCAAGGTTTCACTGTTTATTCTATTTCAGAAAAAAACATAGAGAATAATAACTTTTGAAGACATAGTGCAATTAAGCATATTCCAAATTACTCCTTTTTGTTTATCATTCATATATGAACATAGATGATATAAGAAACAAAGAAAACTTTAAAACCCAAGGTATAGAGGACTTATTGATCCGGTGTTTAATTCAAAAAATCTGTGGAAAGTCTTTTGCCTCAATTCTGAATCCAACAAGCCACATGTAAATTTGATCCAATCAACACTTTATTCCAAAATACCAGTATTACAAGAATGTATATGAATCCCCCCTCAATGCTCCAGTTGAGAGAGTATTTATACAAAATATTTTACACAAAATATCTCATAATAGAGTGAGATATATTCTAGTGATGACTAATCATTTTTTACAAGAAAATAGAGACAACTAGTCTTGAAGATAGGAGAAAGGTAAACTGATGTTGTGCTGTTCCTATTTGTATTGAGTGTGCTGGAGACAGGCCCTTTTATTTGGCTTGCTGCTATCTTCTTTAGTAACTTTGTGCTAGCTGCCCTACTTTGACTGATACTCTTTACCTGTTCTGATACACTTCGACCTATTTTGATCACTGTTCACCTTTGTTTATCTTACTATGGTGAGTAGCCCAAAATTTACCTTTTATCAAAGATAAATTTACAAAATTTCTATCATGTCTTCCCACCATTTTTTCTCTGGCAATTTGTGCTTCTAAAGTTTCCTCATAGTCTCATCAATTTCTATATATCTAAAAAAAATAGGCTGGATTGTGAACAAGTGCTTTACCTCATGTTTAATATATAATAAGTTCTCTAAGCTGTCATAGAGAACTCGGCCTATGGGGAGAGATTTTATTCCTGATGCACTTGTTGATGAACTAGCTTGATTGCTAGCATACTTATTCAATTTGTCTACATAATCAATATGCTTCATTAATATATTATTAATGACCAAAGGACTTGGTAGCCCTTTATTCTGCAAAACTGTGAACTTCTCCATAAAAGAATTAATTTCCGCCTGCATATCTTGGCATCTTCTCTCTAAGTTTTGCATCAAAGTTCTTTTGGTTAGAACCATTTTGATTTCCAAAATGGTGTCTGTCTTGTCTGAGATGCCATGTTCTTCCAGTTGTTCTTTATTTCTATTATTCATAAAATGTATAAGCTGGTTGGCTTCATCTGGCATTTTACCTATCTGCACTTTTGTCTGTTGAATTACTCCATGTGCTACTTTCACTAAATCAATTTGTTCATAAATCACTTGGATAGATGGCCACACATCATTTAATTATTGAATGATGTTGGCCCAAAGGGTTTTCTTGATCTCTGCCAGGGGCTTTTCGAAAGTGAGATCTTTTTATAATGTTTTTACTTGATTTTCTAAAGCTTTGATCTCCCTTGTTTTTTCCACAACATTTATCTTAGAGATATTAAAATCTGTTTCCATTTTAGCCAACTGTTCTTTTACCTGTTTTAATTCTGACACCTATAATTTCATGTCTTCCATGGCTTTTATCGATTCTTATGTGCTCAAATTAGTACTAATGCTTAGTGCTATTCCTGATGTTGATATACCTGTGATTACCTCTGCTATGGCTGCTGGGATTTTTGAGGCTAAGACTGTCCCAAGTGTAGAAGAGACTGTTGTTGAGATTATGGGAATTACCTCAGGAGGCTAAGAGGTCAACTCTCCCTGTTTGTCCTTTAGCACATTTTCTAAAGCTTGCTCTGTATCATTCAATCTTTCATTTAGTTTCATTAGTAGGTCCATCATCTCTTCTTCAGATTTTCATTTAATAACCTCAGCAGTCTGTGGGTGCCTTGAAGGAGGTAGCTTTTGCTGTTTCCTCAGGGCAACAGTGTCTTCTTCTTTCTTCTTGATTCCTGCTTCTATGCCTTTAGCATCTTTGGGATCATGTCCCAAACTGATGACGATTTCTTCTAATGATTTTATTCTATTATCCTTAGCCAGGGAAGAGGCTTTCTCCAAGTGTAGTTGAGCAGTTGTATTGTCTAAGGATTTTTGTAGCTGGTGGGCCATCATTGATTTGCCAGCCAATGTGGAATAGACCATTTCCCTAGTCTATTTGTGAAGTTCAATCTGGTCCATAGAATGAATTTCTTTAGAAAATACCTCCAAATTTGTTCTGATGTAATCTGCTGTTGACTGTGGTTGTTGCACCTTTGGCTTGAAGTAACTCATTATCATCTTTCCCTCTTTAATGTCATAGGCTGACATTAGCCTTTGCTGATTTGTGGGGGCCATTTTTAAATATTGATTGTAAATTTGAATCCTTACTGGGTCATTCCTAACCTTTATTTCTGTGAATGTCTTCTTAATATCTGAGGCCTGTTTACTTTGTGGTCTAAGGGATGACACTTCTGCACTGTGTTGCCTTTATAACTCTTGCATCTGTGAGCTAGTGGATGTTCCTCCCACTGTAAAAGTTTGTTGGCTAGCTCTTTTTTCTCTCTGGCTGTCTATAGTTTCTTCAATTATTTCCTCTTTTGACAGAGGGTTTAGTCTTTGCCTCTTTGCTCCAGACTATCCTGTAGGTCCACTGGGAGGGGTAGTAATTTCTCTGTCCCTCTTTTTATTTCCTTCCTCATTAGGAGGCGTTTGCAATGTTGGACTTTCCGCTATATTAATTTGGGCTGGAGGAGTTGGCACTTGACCCTGTTCTTTGGAAATTCCAGGTTGTTTTGTCATTGTAGGCTATTTTGTGGTCTCTATTTCCTTGCCTTTGGATGTTCCTGTGGTTGGTATGTTGGTTTCCTGTGGGGGCTATTGAAAATTTCTAGCAGTGGATGTGCCAATTGCTGATTTTTTAGACAATTTGAATGGTACCTGCCCAAAATAATTCAACTCAAGGGTTTTCTCAAGATCTCTCATAGCATTTTCCATATTGACATGCTCACTAAGCTCTTCAACTAGGGTTCCCTCTATCCATTCATCCAAGTTTGCAAACTGCTCAATTTATGGGATCCTATGATGAATATAAGGGGATAATCTATTCGTTGTCCTTCTGTCACATATAAAACTGTTGGGGTCATATGGTACCCACCTAAAACTCTTTGGTAGTCTAAGGTGATCTTCTAAAATTATTTCAGCTTCTTTCCATGCATCCCTGTTATTGATGACAAAAGGGCCTATCTAGTTTTTTATTCTTAGCTAAGCTTTTTTCTTGCCACCACAAAAATGGACTAAATCTACATTTATGATTTGCCTGAAATACTCCAAGGCAAACAATCTCATGGGAACATACTTGGGTAACTTAAAAGGGCAAAGTTCACACACATACATCCTGATTTCTGTTTGTTTTTTGTATGGGTACCAGTCACCTATCCTGTACTGCTTAGAGAGATGGAGAATTTTCTTCATGTCACCATTGGTTCTGGGAGGGGAAACTCCTATCAACAGAGAGGTTGCTGGATGTACAAATAAGTCAATGAACTCATTATAAGTGTCAGGGGACTCAATGGTATTTCGAAAGATTGAACTCCAAAAGATGACAGATCTAGGATTTCCTCTGGTGTCTAGTTTCTTGACAAGGAATGGCAAATTATCTGACTGATAGTATAACATGAGATGGTATATGAAAGAGGTATATTTGAAAACTCCTTCCCTTTCCAAATTTAGGAATTTTTCATAGATTCTATTGGCTATATAAGAAGCATAGTCATATCTGATAGTAGGGGGCTGTCTTGGAGTGAATATTGATAGTAACACTAGGGTAATATCATCAACATATTCACTGGAGTTAAATCCCATTATTAGGGATATCATATCAATAATAAGTCTTCTAGTTTCAGTGAAGCAAGTTTGTAGATAAGGAGGTGGACCTTTGGGCTGGTAGTTTGGTAGCATGAAGGTTTGAGCAATGCGGTTTATTTCTGATTGAGATAATTGAGGGGATTTTTCAAGTAAATGTGCCATGGAAAGAGGGGTGAGGGGCTAACTGGAATGGAATTGTATCATTTCATTGATGGAATGAGCAGTTATGTGAAAGAGGATAGTTTGGAACGGGGACATAATAGCTCTCTGGTTGGGATCATAATTAGCACAACATTAATGAATTATGTCTGGGAAAACATGGACTGAGGGGAGGAAATACATGGGAAGGTTAGATTCCCACAGTCCAAAAATGTCAGACTTATTCAGATAACTATCTCTGATTTGGCAGAAGATCTTAAGATGGTTACTATCACCAAATAGGTCTTTTATTTGAAAGTCTTTATCGGCCAAAGGCAGATAATCTAAATCTTTGTGAGGAGCGTTCATGGGTGCGACATTCAGGGCTATAGGGGTTTCCATTTTTGGTTCTTGTGGATTCAAAAATGGAATTTAATCTTTCTATGAGAAAATAGACCAAACAGCAGGTTTGGGACGTTATATGGTGACCATAGACTGTTCTAGACTTGAATTTGGCCCTTTTGGTGGAATTTTAAGTAATAAACCAAATTACAGGGTTTCAGTGCAGCTTGGATAAATACCTGTTATCAAGACGGTGAACAGTGCCAAGACGGAAGGATGACAAGTTCTGGGTGGTGTCGCTACAAGGTTCTTAACCAAGTGGTGGTCTGAAAGCTCAGACAGTCGACTGGGACATTGTTTTGCATGGGAGCACAGTTTGTAGGGAATCACAATGAAAATGATGTTTTGTTCATTTTATTTAAGAAAACTGAGGTTGGCGGGTTTTTCTTTAGATTTATCGGGTGGATGATGCAAGCGAGATGTGATGTTTTGTTGCTTGTGGAGGGTGGTAAGTGGTTTGCATCACACCACGTTTTAGGCTGGGCGGTTTTGGGCCAGGGGCAAGCAAGCATATGGGCTGTGCGACGCGTGGCAAGGGTATGGGCGGAAAATCGCCTGGTGATTGCGAGTTAAAGCGCGGTCACCAGGGGGGGCACGATATCATCGTCGACTATTGGATGAAGAAGGAATGATCGGAGATGGTAGAACTTTATTTGTGGCGAGCTCGATGTAATTAATAATGTTTTAATCATATCGGGGTCAATACGATTGGTCGGGGGTGGTTATTAATTAACTTAGAGGGTTAATTAATCCCATATAGTGCGGCAGGGAATTAAGGCTCTTAACGAATTATAGATTAATTCGTTAATCCTCTACTAAGGGATGATTATGGCTGTATTCAACAGGGGGCAGGATATATATATAAAATGTCGGGGATTTGTATAGTTAAATAATATGGGAAAGGGTAATAAGGCGGGATTTATATAATAGTAGTTAAAAGTTAATATGAAATAAAATGAAAGTGAGCGTTAAGTAAATGTTAAAAATTTACATTAAAACTTACGCTAAAATGGGAAAAGGGGTTTTTCTAGTGATATTATGTACTTTCCTAAGTAAAGTAGGAATTTTACTTAAGAAAATTTTTATGAAATGAAATGAATGATTAATGGATGTTTCTAAGTACTTAGACTCTTAAATCATTGGGACGAGGGCCCGGTCCCTCCAAAAGTCAGAGAAATGCTCTGAGCCCCTTTGATTTTCAAAAACCTTAATACTTTAGGGGAAATTAGTGAAATATTTAGGGGAAAAATGTGAATGGAGGTTAATTATTTGACCTTGTCTTGCTTGAACTGCATCAAGTGTAATGTCTTCTTTGCACTTGTGATAAAAGTAGAAGTTAACACATTTAGGAGAATTTTTCATCACAAGTATCATTCTGCAACACCATCTACCTACCCTACCTATTTAACCTAACATTTTTATTCTTTATTCGGGTGCACTTAGACTCGCAAATCCTTATCAAATGATCCTTTTCTTTTACATGGCAAGCCTACTTAATTCTACACTTATTTCATCCAAGGGCTCATATTAAATTGTTGAGCTCCTTTTATTTACTCTACCTATCTACTTATCTACCAAGATTACACTGTTTGGTCAGATATTTATTCTCTATCTCTAAAACATGAAATTCAAATATGAACTAGCCAAGAATAAGCTGTTTGGTTATTCATGAATTGTGGCATAAGTTTAACAAGCTACACACAATTGCTTATTATAGAAAATGAAAAAGTAGTGGCATTTAGACTTGCACACTTTCCTGGTCTATTTTTGTTTGGGGTTCATATCTTTCAATTTTTTGACCATTTTATTCTTTTTACCCTTTGATTTTTCTTTTAGGGTATACCCTCTTTACATTTTTTTATTTTTATTTTTATTTTTTGACAATATGGAAAACCTTTGCAACAAGAAAAGGTATGAACATATTACAGAGCTCATCAAGTCAATCATGAAATATGACACCTATTGGTATAGGAGCATAACATATATAACCATAAACAATATAGGATTAGATGTGTATTAACCATACAAATGCATATATCAATACAAGATTCAGAGATATACAAGAATATGGAGGAAAAGTCAAATAGCTTTATTGATAGAAGTAGTAGAAGAGAGGATTGCAACCCATTGGTCTGACCCAGCACCATCCTCCCAGCATGAAAGCCCTCTTCACCTCATGAAAAGCTAGATCACCCAACACTATGATGTTTCACAGAGAAACCAACAGCACTTCCTTACAAAATACCCAATTCTAGCCTCTGAATATCTAGGATGAGGGATCTATATATAGATATTTGCAGGTGGGTGAGTCAGCTTCTAGGATTTTGATTAATGTCATTTCTCTGATAGTTCTTGGTTCCACTTGGAGATTTCATGATCTCTTACTCATCCCTCAGCGAATTTAGAGAGGAAAGTGTCAAATGGGCAGTTTCTAGAAGATTCTCTGGGTTTCCACCTAGCTAATTGCCTCTGCCATTTGTTTGCTCTCGCTCATCGCACCCTACAGAAGGGATTTTTAGTATGCATCGCACTTTTTGCATGTAGCAGGTGAGATGCATCACACCCTTAGCACTGAGCAGTCTGTATGGTCCAGTTTTGACAAGTTCTAAGTAGTTTTTCAGGGATAACTTTTGGGAGATGATGTAATCAGCTAACCTTGTTCCTTTAGGGTATGAAACAACACTTTTAGGGGCTTAGAATCCCTTGGTTTATGGACATATGAGATTGGGGTTGCAGTGCCCAAATATGTCTATAACAGTTGCCCCCTAAAGCATGAGATCGTAAATCTTCTGATGTCAGGTGAAATGCCTTATCATGAGGATCCGAGGTTTTTCGAACTAGAAGGTGACCCGTAATAAGATACAATACCATACATTATCTTCATAATATTTTCATGATCTAGCTGAGGCAGGCATTCCCATGCTTAATTTTATAAATTCATTTTCATGTACATATGACAGACAACCGTCTATGTGACAGATTGATGATTCTGGTAGAGCCATCATCCTTTGGCTTGGATGATTATCTGTGCAGCTATGATGTACATTTGATGTCTTTATTTTCCTGAATATATCGCAGCCTGGATATATGAAACAAGATCCTGGGTCTTCAAACTTGTTCAATCTTCGCCTGATGTACAAGTCGATTCATGTGAAAAGATGTTCTGATGTCAAACATGGAAAGACATCACCTGATTACCAGCCAATGATGTAAGCTATTAACAGGCACGAGAGAAATCACCAATAATGATAATGACCCTCAAGGTATTGCAGTACAATTCACGTGGTGCAAATACATGAGTCGATATCAAACACCACACAAAATCTTCCGGTCAAAGGCCATTGATGTAAACCTTTCGCTGGAAGTGAGAAACTTACTATTGAGGCATGCAAGCTTCAAAGTACTGAAAGGGATGTTCCTAAGTCAACTTCTTGGATAATGAGCTAATGTCGACAAGAAGTGACTTGTCGTAGGAGGGCCTTAATGAATCCCACATCTATGACACGAAATGGAGCAAATGATTTTGTGGAGGTGAAAATGATCTTATGATACAAGGTTCAGGGTGGCGGTCATGAAAGAATGAAGCGTGAAGGTATTGTAGCAGATGAGATGTTAGCTGGGTTGGTGAATTCTCTGAGTGACTTCTCTTGAACATATCAGCGACACTGAAATGGATTGGTAGCGTAAAACCCAACAATGGATGGTACAGAAGACCAATGGTGATGTGACCGGTGAACGTAATAACCCAACCCAACTCAATCATGGTGATGGAGTGAAAGTGTCATGTTCAAGAGTGACCTGCTACCAATGAAGTTATTCAAGTTTTCTTCCCAATTTTTCCGCAGTCATTGTTGACCAATACCTCTTTATTTTTGTCAAGCTTGAGGAGGATAACATATGCTTTTTCTATAATTTTCCCTTCGGGAAAACCTGTCGCTATGTTTTAGCGAGCCTAGTGACAGTGAAACTCGCTCTTGTCTATAATGGACAAGTTTGTCGCTATCGTTTTAATGAGTTTAATGACAAAGATAACTTGGTCCTTTTAAATTTTAAAGAGTTTGAAAAGGGATGGAAAGGAGAATCCAATAATCCTTTTCTGTAGTATAATCCCTTAAGTCTGAAAAAGTATAAAATAATACGAAAAGGGATGACTTTTCCGATCACTTTAACGAGACAAAAAAAGACAAGTGCTTGATCTTTTCGTGTAATGATCCCTTAGGTCTAGAAAGATTAAAATACAAGAGGGATGGCACTTCCAGTGACTTTAATGAGCTGGAGAGGCCAATTGCTCGGCAATCTTTTTATATTTTACGAGTCTGAAAAAAGCTTAAAAGAGACTCATCTTTGAGGAATGAGTGATATTTTCGGGTAGCAGCTGGTTCCAGGTAAGGTTTGGAACTTTTCAATCATGGCAGTGTAAAGAAAGTGGCTAACAGAATCACCCTTCACATCTGTTCCTCAAAATGATAAACAATCAAGTGGAGGCAGATGATCAGCTAAAAAGTGGAGGTGATGGTAAGAACACGACCAAGGCTCAAAAGCTGATAGTAATGCGATCACAAAGGTTATTTACCGAAAGTGGGTTCATTTTTTAATGAGCTTAAACTCTGGGGGAACATATGCTCATAGCTAGGTTTATTTTTTAACGAGCTTGAACTTTGCGGAAACATTTCTCATGCCAGTCGTATAATAAGGATGTCTCTCATCAGTAGGTTCATTTTTTAGGGAGCTTGCCCCATTCACAACTTTGCTCTAGAGCCTTTTTTATGCAAGCTAAGAACGACCTACCTACGAGGTTAAAGGGTTGAGGGCCTACAAACTACAAAAATAAAAGGTCGCTTTTCACTTGTATGAAAAAGGTTTGCATGCCCCCAGGTATGAAAAGAGGTAGAGTTTCCAAGTTACCATATGGAAGTTTTCGCATTAGCAAGATTGTTCCATCCACATTTGCAGACAAAACACTTCCTTGGCTCTATCCATTGAAATAGACAAAGGTGAATGGTGTCAGTTCCAATCACATAACCTTTTGACGAGGGAATCTTATTCCAGTCTAATCCCATTTTCCTAAATGGATGGGTGTGTCAGACTAGTCATATGTCCTACACAGAAACCTACCTTATATCTGGGGTTTTCCTACTGAAGCAAACTAGGGCGCATGCCCCTTGGGTTTAGTCACATTCACCGAATCACTCACGCTCATCAGGTGGATGGACTGGAGATTGACGAGACATTCCTTGTGCAAAAATACCAGTTAGGGATGGCACTTGACTAGTAGTTGTGTTTGAACTAGGGAATGAAAACTGGTCTATGAGCTAGACCACTCTACCTTCATGTGGGAAACACATCACTCGAAAGAGTGAGGAAACAATAGCTCCCATGCTATAAATGTAGTCACGCCCAGGGAGTAGATTGTAATTTAATGGCCCTTGGACTACCATCACATTCAGATAAACGATTTTCCTTCTCAAAGTTATAGGCAAATTTGGAAGGATCCCTAATGGTCGACTGGTTCCTTTGTTGAAGCCTGACAGATTTTGAATCTCAGGTAGAAGCAATGGTGAACCAAGTTCTTTCCAAGCAGTGGAGGAAAGGATACTCACGAAAGCCCCTTCATCTATGATAGTACCAACCATGATCATTCTGTAAGCTTGTACTATGATTTGGAATGGTACATTAGATTGTAGGCGAGGTCTCCGTAGTAGATTCCAATTGAAGGAAATGACTAGATTGCTTGGAGGAGGGACCGAACAGACGGCCAGATGAATCTCTGATGAAATTCCTTCTTGTAGTAAAGGAATGGGTAGATTGCCCCCAGGTTCATCGGATTCTATATTAACAAAAAGAATTTGAACGGTGTCATTCTCGTTCTCTTTGGTGACTGTATCATCTGAAGGTAGACCTTCTGAAGACAATATTGGGCCAACTGCCATCTCGACCTGTTGAATTTGGTCCTGTGTGGACTCAGAGGGTTTATCTTCAATAATATATGCTTCGACTGACAACAAAGGTGTGTCAGTCGGATTTTCAACTAGTGATGGACTCGGGAAGAGTTTCTTGTATCCAGGAGTAAGCCGTAGCGATGAAGTAGGACGGTTATCCAAGACTCTTTTAGCTTCATCCAAGAAGGGACAACAGTGGAGGGCATGATCGTCTTCACACAGTCTACAAGGAAATTTAGATCTTCCTTTTTGTCCATTGACTTTGTTTTCACTAGTTGATGGTGTACTTTCAACATGATTGTCAGAGGTTGAGGACATTGGATTGTGCAAGTGGGGAGACTAGTCCCTTAAGATCCGTGGGATGCAAGGACAATCTCAATGATAGTGGTCTCCTTTGCAAATGACACATGGAGATTTAGGTTTGGATGGTGCAATGTGTGGATTTTCGCCAGACGATGCATGGTTTTCCCCTTTTTCCATTGGCTTCTTCTTCTTCTTCTCCTTCCCTTTCTTCTTCTTCTCAGTTACTTGGTTTTTAGTGTACTAGCTTCACCAAGTGAAGAGGAAGAAGGAGAGAGAGAAATAAATGAAGTAGAAGGTTGGGGAGTAATTCTAGTATCATCTGGTTGCTGATTTGATTGCTCAGGAATCACAGTGTTTTGAATGAAAAAGGTCGAGAAAATCCATACTAAGAGGCCAATTGTAAGTCCTGGAAGGGACAATGTAGCCATATGAGGTGCACCAACATCTCCCCAAGAGGAGAAGGGACTAGGATTCCCCCGAAGGGGAAATCCTTGATTGGTGGACTCCATTTTCTCAACCTAAGACCAACAAGGGAACAGGGATGTTATTCCGATTAAAATAAATTTTATGACGCTTTGACACAATTGCTTTTTCAATTTTTAAGAGTCGAGAAAAAGCTAAAGATGACTCTAGTTGCCTTCGATTTTTAATGAGCCTGAAGTGACAAGTGTTTAGATGGACCTTTTCTTTTAAGGAGTCTGAAAAGGAATGAAAGTGACTACTCTGGAAATCTAGACAGAGGGATTACCAAACCAATCGCAAAACTACAGAATACTCTTTAAGGTACGGCAGTCAATCTTCCGAAATGTTGTGTTCAGTGCATTGTGATTGATAGGGCGTCAGACACGGCTTCCTAAGGATAAAGGGTATAGCCTATTGTGGTCTCTCAATATACTTGATGGTATGTGGGAGCACAAGTCCGTACTGGCACTTTTCGTATCAAAGAGTAGGAATCACCCAACCTATGATGAAAACGATAGTTACCAGGCTTAATGACGCTGGAATACATCTCTAGCCTAGACTTCTAGATGTTGTGCGTTAGGTTCCAAAGTGTTTTTATGTTCATTGAGGTTTATTTTACTGTTTATCTTTCTTAAGAAGTTTTCCTTTAAGGTTTACCACGTGATGTATATATACAATTCCTAAATATGCAATCTAATATGATAAATAGTCGTTTACCTTCTTTTGGCAATGAAAATCCTAGCTACTAAGGAAAGAGAAGTAAAATTCTTTCAACATAGAGCAGAGAGCACACACTAAGATGCACTATCCTAAATCAATTTCCTCATGAAGTCTAAATGCAAATGCACATGTATGTATTTGTTTTTCAGTTTCCTGAATGTGAGAATGACAAAAAAAAACGAAGTACAGATCTGAACTATCTTTTCTCAAAGCGACACTTCAGCAATTTCTTTTCAAAAACGAAAGGAAGATTAAGACGATGCTTTCAATTTCGATTTGAAAACTGCTTTTGACACTTCAAAGAATTGATGATTCAAATCAAATACAATGGCAAAAGTGTAATTGACTATCTAAAAGAGGAAGACTTTACGACACTCTTTTCTTTGAGTGAAAACGACACTTGCGACACTTTCAAATCAAAAGATGACAGTTCGATTAAGCTATTTTTTGCGAAGGAGGATTGTAAATGATGAAAAGTACATAAAAATATTCACAATTCTCTATCAATGGAGGCTGAATAATGCAAAGGAAGAGAGTTTCAACAGTGATATATTGATCATAGATAGCAAAACTACTGAATAAAGCTAAATACAATGAAGAGAAAACCAAAATCTAGAATCAGAAACAATCTCACTCAATCATCGCACCTGTAACACAGGGAAACAGGGATTCATCTCACCTGCAACACACGGGAGGTGCGATGCATCCAGGTTTCCAATGAGAGACAGTGCGATGGTCCAGGGACGAGACTGAGCTTGGTTTTTGCTCACAGTTTGTAGCTTAGTTCAAGGATTTAGGCTAAGCTAATGATAGGCAGTAAACACAAAGCACAGGGGCTGATCTAATGAGGTTATTTGAGCTACCATCAGGGCACTTAGGATGTTTGCAAGCCAGATGTTCAGTTCATAAACTAACCCAGAGATTGACTGAAGCAGCATTCATCTACTTTGCAATTGCATAGAAAAAGTAGTTTGAAGGCTAGCTGGCTTAACTTCAGGCTCTGTCTGTAGTTTATAAAGCAAACAACAGTGACTAACAATTAAACTATTCGCTCCCCAAAGGAGTCACCATTTTGTTATTGGGAAAACTAGTGTCCATTCAGAGCTGCTAGTCCCACTAAGATGGGTAGATATCTTAGAAAGAAACAAACTAAATTTACTTGTGTTTTCCTTTATGAGAGATAGATGAGAGAGAAGCATAGAGTACCAACCTCAGTCTTTGCTTGGCTCCTTGCTTGTTTCCTCCCTCGTTTGATAGAGCTTCGCCACTCCTTGTTTACTTGTCCCGCTTCAAAGAACACTTGTAGAGTCAAAGCAGTATAATACCATCAAAGCATAGAGATCTATAACCATAAACAATATAGGATCAGATGTATATTAACCATACAAATGCATATATCAATACAAGATTCAAAGATATACAAGAATA
>APFE030299091.1:144054-198435 GCA_000404065.3 Pinus taeda
AAGAATATGGAAGAAAACTCAAATAGCTTTATTGATAGAAGTAGTAGAAGAGAGGATTACAACCCATTGGTCTGACCTAGCGCCATCCTCCCAGCATGAAAGCCCTCTTCACCTCATGAAAAGCTAGATCACCCAACACTATGATGTTTCACAGAGAAACCAATAGCACTTCCTTACAAAATACCCAATTCCAGCCTTTGGATCTCTAGGATGAGGGATCCATATATAGATATTTGTAGGTGGGCAAGTCAGCTTTTGGGATTTTGATTAGTGTCATTTCTCTGATAGTTCTTGGTTCCACTTGGAGATTTCATGATCTCTTACTCATCCCTAGGCGAATTTAGAGAGGCAAGTGTCAAATGGGCAGTTTCTAGAAGATTCTATGGGTTTCCACCTAGCCAACTACCTTTGTCATTTGTCTGCTCTCACTCATTGCACCCTACAAAAGGGCTTTTCAATATGCATCACACTTTTTGCATGTAGCAGGTGAGATGCATTTCCTTAGCACTGAGCAGTCTGTATGGTCTAGTTTTGACTAGTTCTGAGTAGTTTTTCAGGGAGAACTTCTGGAAGATGATGTAATCAACTGACCTTGTTCCTTTAGGGTATGAAACAACACTTTTAGGGGCTTAGAAGCCCTTGGTTTATGGACATATGAGATTGGGGTTGCACTACCCAAATATGTCTATAACAATGTGCAAATCTTACCTCTCTATATAATCTTAACTACTCTCCTCCATAAACAAGAATAGTAGCATATGACATATCCATCTGTAGAGTTCCCCCTAGTTTGGCACAGGATGACCTAGAAAGGAGCATTCCAAACTTGAGAGGGATATCTGTAACAACAATATCAAGCACTACACTTTTAACTAGGATTTGGGAAAGGGTAACCACTAAATCCTTGATCAATCCTAAACAGGGCACCCTTTTGGAATCAAAGGTGTATAGGTCATGGTAGGATTTAGTGATATCTAATTTCAAAAGGTCCATGATTGATTTTGGCATAAGATTGTGTGATGCGCCTGAATCAAGCATAAAATTGTATAACATGGAGTCATTTGTTTTAAGAGTTACATAGAAAGGAGGCACTATCTCATCTATCATATCTAAACTAGGTCCAAAAACTACTGCTGGTTTTTCATCTTGCAGACTTATTACATCACCTTCAGCATCAACTGAAGTATTTTGAATCCATTTTGTAACTTGGCTATTGTAACCAAGGTTTTTTGAAAGTTTTGACAATGGAATTGGGATCTTAACCCTCTTTAGTTATTTTTCAACATTAAATGTAGTCAACATGTTTTTACTGGTTTGGTTAGTATCATTTGATTGATCTAATGGCTAAATAAGAGTTGTTTGAGCTTCAACAATTTTGGTACGTGGTTCAATCACTGGAGTTTCCTTTGAAGGTCTCCTAGGACCAGGTCTAGGTCTAAGATCATACCTTTTGTTTAATTCTGCAATTAAAAATTCTGAAAAAACATGATATTTAGATACCTATGAAGCTTCCTGATCTTCTTAAGCCCGATTCTGTTGTGAGAGAGGAATGATGGCTATTTGATTGGAAGAAGAATCCATATTATTAATATCTTCAGTAATTGTCATAGTATTGTCATCAGGTTGTTGATCATCTATCAATAGAGGAGTAGGAACCTGTTGATCATTGGTTGGTCTCTGAAGAATTTGACCTTGGTTTTGGTTTTGAGGTCTAGTAACTGTTTGTTGTATTGTTCTAGTTTGGGTCTCAATATTTGAAATCCTATTTGATAGGTTTCTAAGAAGAGATGTTATTTCATCTATTTTTGAGTCTTATGACTTAGTTTTTGAGGAACTAGAGGCTTCTTGAGCAGATTTAAGCTTACTTTGGGCTTTTTCTTCTTTAAGTTTTAATGAAGTTGAGGCTACCCTATTTGCTTCTACTTCTATGGCGTTTTTTTGCATATCTTCAAGAGTTCTTGAATTTCTCTCACGTATCATAACAAAAAAGTCATCATCAAAAGCTTTAGAAAACCTAGACTTAGCTACTGCGACAGGGGGCTTACAATCAGCAAGCATTTTGTGATAGAGTTTGTTAAATCTTTTGATAAAATCTGCAACTGGTTCACCGAAGTTCCTTTTAAGTTCTTCAAATTTTGTGAGGAAATAAAGAGGATCCTTTTTGACACCCCACTAATTTTTGAATATGGTAGTAAGATCTTCCCAATTTCTAATGGCAGCTACTTGTAACTGCCTGAACCAAATCCTCACGTTTCCTTCTATTGATTGTACAAACAATCTCATGTAAACATTTTCTACTTCTATGTTCATGTTGTCTGCAAAGTGAAGGAAAGCTTGAAGATGGTCTTCAGCTGAGGGACCAGTTTCTCCATTGTATTTGGGAAGGTATTTTAAATAACCAGCTAGGAATGCATCAAGGTTATTAGGTAAGACTAAGGCAGCATAACGAGCCTATACAATTGGTCGGAAGGTAATGACAATAGGTGGTGTATGAGGTGCTTGAGGTGTATGAGGTTGTCCGGGTGGAGTATGAGGTGTTTGTGTGGATGTAGAGGATGAAGAAGAAATAGAGGAAGAAGATGGTGATTTAGGGGTTGGTGAACTAGTTGGAGGTGAAGGAGGAGGAGATCTCCTAAAAGACTTCAAACGAGTCTTAAGAACTAACTTTGGGACCTAAAAAGGAATGCCTTCTTTTGATTCAAAAAGAGGATTGGTATACACAGAAAAGGTCTCTTCAGGTTGTTCAGAAGAAGAAGCTTCAGGTTGATCAAAAATGGAAGGAAATGGATAGGTGGTAGGGGATATGAAATCTATGGGTTTATATTATGGTAGATTAACACCCAAATCAGATTTAGTGATAAGTCATCCTGATGGTAGTGTGGGCCTTGGATGAGATTCTAATGAATGAATAATGTATGCTGACTTGAAATCAACTCCTTTATTTAGAAGTTCAGCGACCCTTGGTGATAAATGGGAGTAATCACGATCAGATGGGATATTACTATAAGGGTCAAATGATTCTACTTCTTCAGATTGTAGGACTAAAGAGGAAGAAGAAGATGATCGGTGGTGGCCCCTTTTAGAAATGGCTTTTTTCAAAAGCCTTTTAGGATCTGACAGAGTTTTAACTATGTCAGCTTTTGAATGAGATCTGCTATGTTTATAAGATGCCAGCTTGGGAGTGTGGAGTCGCCAAGGTGAATGATTTTAACCTTTCTAAACCTTTAATCACCTATAAAGGAAAAGAATGAATGAATATCGTTGGCCCAAGGGAAACGTTAATGAAATTTGAATCCTCGGCAACGGCGCCAGTCTGATGTTGTAGCTCTGAGATAATAGTAAGTTAGGCTACCAATGCCAGAGCATCTAAAATAATTGTTTTGGGGGTTTTTGGTTTAATTTTTTGGAAGACCAATGAATGAAGATAGATGTAAAATTAAAGTAATTAATCCTTTGGGGTATATTAATATCTCAACAGAGGGCTGTTATAAGACTTTACACAATAATATAGATTGAAATAGTGGTGAATAGAAGACAACAAAAAATATGATTATCACAGTTTCCAAAATGTAAAACAGAACAATCATAAGTTGGAAAACCTTCTGAACTATAGTCAAAAGATTCAAGGCAATATACTTAAGCTTACACAAAATGCTGGTGATTTATGATTAGAGGGGATTAGCTACACAAGTAGTTGCATTAATCCAATCTCTTAGTAGATGATCACTTGAGGAGCTTATAGGAATCAATTGAAACTCTAATTGTTCCTACCTAGATATCTTTGCAAGTCATAAGCATATGAAGAAAACACATAATGATTGAAAACTGGAAAAACTTACAAGATAACACAAAATTGTGTAAAACCAAATTCAAAATCCACTGCTTTGTATTAAGGATCCAGAAAGATCGATTACATCAAGTGTCTGCAAAAGCTTCCTTCAAAGGTGGCTTCCAGGTTCAAAGTAGTATAAACAGTCAAAGACTTTTACAAGCAGTGAGTTGTGAATCTTGAACTCCAAATCATTTACAACTTTAGAAAAGAGTTATTTATACAATAATAGAACTACAAATATCTTAAACATGTTTAAAAGTTATTCAAGGAAAGGAAAAGATCTTCATGGCAAGAAGATAGGGGCAACTATTTGAACTGCTTCTTATTGTCCCCTTTATTCAACCTGTGCTGGCTTTTTGTTGAATGTTTTCACCCTTTATGCTGCTTTGTTGTTGTATCCTCTACGTTGGCAGATTTCTTCAGCTAAATCTTTTATCTGACATTGTTTAAACTTTGTGAATCTTTTTTAACCCTGCTGAGTAGATTTAACTGTGCATTTTAGGTTTTACTGTGTTTTTCAATAGTAAATCTTCATATTTAGTCTTCATACTATTTCGCAGGCTTTTTGTCTAGAAGCCTGAAACAATGGTCTTCTTACCTGCAAAACACATAACTCATTAAGAGAAATATGGCAACATAGGAGGTCATGATGGCTTTGCTGAGCTTGAAAGGTTATCAGAAGAAGTTTGAGGCATATCAGAGGCTAAATGATGGCTTAAATGGCCGCAGAGGCATTATTGGGGTTGCGCTGTGTTAAAACAAGAAAACAGAGTAAAATGGCGTAAAAATGCATTTAATGGAGAAAAATAGTTAACCTTTTAACTATCAGGCGATGAACAGTGCGAAAGAGAGAGTACAGAGGGATTAACCATGGTGGGAAAGCTTAATGGCGATTAGCGTTAAAATGGAGGTTTTGAGTCATTTCCACGTTTAAATCGAAAAATCGATTTTACATAGAAACCCTTTACAAAATGCTTATGGGATGACTTGAATATATATAAATTCTAGCGGATAATGATATCGAGTCCAAGGTTAATCGCATATCGCTATTGGAGTGGGCAGGGGGTAGGCCCATTGCAAAAGGGATGAGATGGGGTCCAGATGTGAAATAGCAATAGACAGAAATATATATGTGGTTGGGTTCATATCCCATTGCAATTGGAGATCGGAGTGGGAAACGGGTTATGGTATAGCGGGACTTTGCGATGGACGCTATATGGGAATAGACTAAAATATATAAGTGGTCAGGTCCAGTGCTTTGATCATGATCAGAGATCAAAGTTTGCAATGCGGGAGGGTTTAATATATAAAGGACTTTCAACCCACTGATATGCAATGTGATATTTATATAATACATAGTTTTATTATAAAACTATTGTATATGCATGTTTTAGAGGCATGCGGTTCCTCCGATATGCGATGCGATATGTTTACTTCATAGTTTTATTAATAAAACTTAAGGGTTTTCATATATTATATTAAAGGAGCTATTATATATGGGGAAGGGGAATTCTTAAGGATTTAATACATAAGTCAGTGTTAATATGAAATATAGTGGAAAAGAGGAATAACACTAAGTAAAATGCCTTTTAATGAATCATTTGACTTTTGATATATGCATAATACTTAGGGTAAATATATTTTTGTTGGTTTTTATTTAAAAAGGGATTTTATATGGTAAAAAGGGATTTTTCATGGTAAAAAAGGATTTTACATGGTGTTTTTACTTTTCCTAGGTAAAAAGGGTTTTTAGCATAGGAAAAGGGCTTTTTAAAGAAATGAATGATTATGAATGTATGAAGGGGAAAATAGTAAATATATGAATGAATGGAGATGAATGGGAAGTTAATTACTTGATCGAGTAGACCTTCATTTGCCTTGTTATAACTGCCTCTTGGACATAGAAACATGATAAATGTACATTTTGTCCAATCAACCATTAAACTTCTGCAAGCTTTCTCTACTTACCCTTCGCTTATCCTATCATTTTTTCTTCACTTAATGGGTGCATTTAAACTAGAAAACCCTTATCCTTTCTTCTTATTTAACAAAAACAAACTATCTAAATCTACCCTTATAACCTCCAAGGGCTTAGAATAAACTGATGAGCACCTTATCATTCTTTACCTAACTATTGAACTGCCAAGATTAAATAGTTTGAACAGATCTTTATTCTCTAACTATAACATCAAATTTAAAGCATGAAACAGTCAAGATTAAACAATTTGATTGTCATGGGTTGTGGCATTTAGACAAGGTTCACACAACCATTATTTTACAGGAACAGAGTAGTGGCATTTAGACTTGCTCAATTTCAAAGTTTATTTGTTTTCTTTCTATCTAACATTTTCATTTTGCCTTGATTTTTTAGAGCATCTAACCTAATATTTTGTTTGATATCGACATCATCATCAAAATCTTTTTTAAACTAACATTTTATTCACTATTGTTATGTCCATATCCTAACCTAACATTTTTTGAAATATTCTATCTAATCAAAACCAAAAAATGCTACAACACTTCCCTCTATAGGCACACTTTCTTAATCTAGTCTTCTTCAGTAGCTTCTTGATCCCGTATAGATTTGGTCCCTTGTTTCCCAAAATCCTAGAATAATTTTCCCCTTTCCGCAGTGTACTTCCTAATTTTCAACTACGCAAGTTCCAATACATTATTTACTTGCCTCTTCCGATCTCTATTTCCAACTGCTTTTGCCATTTTCCTTCCACAATTGTTGTTTACTACAATTTCCAAAAATGAAGGACCCAATAGTGTTGAGATTGCAACAAGATGATGGAGCTTAGTGAAAAGAGTCGCCTTCACTAAGTGGGCCCGCAGGCAAATTATGGCGCAAAGTCTATTTTTAGACTATGTCTATCTTTAGACATATGGATCATGTCTATGAGTTGCAGGATGTTGTTTATGGATGATTGGTCAAGTTGGAAAAAATAGATGGACTTCTATTTTTAGACAACGGTGGTGAAACTGTCAAGTCTAATTATAGAGCAGTAAAATATTATTAGCTTATAATAATATTTAGACTATAAACTTTATCTTATTCTCTTGGAGCACTTCAGTTTGAGCTACAGATGTGGCACATGCAGCTGTCAGAAGGAAATACGTTTTCTTTATGGGTCAGTTGAGTTGTTGCATGCATGACTTCAATTAGAACTCAATCAGTTGAGTTTGGTGGAGTTGATTGTGGAGTTGATGAAGTTGTGTTCAGTTTGACTTGGTTAAACTAGTTGTAATTAGTCTAACTGCAAATGGACTAATGATGAGTTGTTAAACTAATTATTAACTCATAATGCAACTAAATAATACATCAGTTAACTTAGTTGCATGTCAGTGCATGTTTAGTTCAGTAGGGACAGGTGTTAGAGGATCAGATTGCTATCAATTGTGACTATAGTTGTGCATGAGGATTTGCACAATCAATGGGATTGAGTTATGCCAATGAGAATTGGCCAATACCAAGTGATTATAGCCTCTGCTCACGTGATTTCTAGTGTGAGTGATTTTCCAAGGTTAAATAGAACTTGGAATGAGTTTGGAATCAATCCATTCTTGTGCAGGTATTGAGCAGTGGAGGCAGGCAAGCAGTGGAATAGATTTGGAGATCAGATCTGAGCTGTATTGTGTGTAACAGGTGGAGATAATGTTGGATACTTGTGAGAAGTATTGACTATTGTAATGTTACATGTTCTCAATCATTAATATACAGATAGTGTGGGGTTTTCAGCTGTAAGCTTTCCCCGGGTTACATACTGTGTTAATGTGTGCATGCTCTTGATGTTTTATTGTTATTAATGTTGTTATATTGATGATCAACGTAGAGGAGCTTATGTATTGTGTATGTATTCCGCAATAGTACATGATCAGGATAATCTCCATTGAATATGTGTTTATTATTCAAAATTTCTACAACAATCATTTAAAGAAGAAAACATGGCCTTGATTTTCGCCATGTGATAAGAAGCTCCATAATCAATGAGCCACTCATGAGAATGATAAGAAGAAGATAGATTTAGTGCATAACCAAACCGAGATGCTTGACAACGACATTCAGAAAGTGCAATTCCTGAAGATGAAGTTGAATATGAAGATTGCTCCAAATGGATGTTATGTTTCTTCATTGCTGCTTCCAAGGCTTCCATCTTCTTAAAGCATTTGGATTCTAAGTGGCCATCTCAATTACAAAAGTTGCAATGTCTATCAATCTTCTTTCCTTTGTTTTTATTTGCCTTATCATTTTGTTTAATTGATTTTTCATTTTGATACTAAACTCGCATAGGACCCTTGTTTGGTTTAGGACCATTCTTTTTAGGATACTGCTTCTTAAGATTCTTTGAAGTTGGTTATTGTTGGGCGGCTAAGGCTTTCTTAGAAGAGTTTCCAAAATTAAGAAGACCAAGATGTAAGATTTTTTCTTGTTCTTTTATTAATGAATCACAAAATGCATCAAAAGAGGAGGACTTGTAGTTTTGTCATTGAGAAATAAAGGCTTCTCTAGTAGAATGGAAGGTGGAAACAAACACAAAGTAGGCTGGTCCCAACTTACTAAGAATGGAATAGATAAGGCTACCATCTTCTTTCTTAACCTTAACAACTTCCAAGAGAAGTCTAAGGGTCTTGAACTTGGACAAAAAATCTTCAATGGAAGAAAAAATTATTGGAGTCCAACGTAAGCAACTCATTTTCGAGTTGATGGGCTCTAATTTCATTTTTAATTCCAAAAACTTTAGTGAGTTGTTTCATTGCTTCATTAGGGGTATCAAGTTCTGCGATATGGAATCTAAGGTCTGGAGAAATAGACCTCCCTATCAACCCATGTTCTTGATATTGTCTATTTTCCCATTTGGCTGCCTTATCTTCTTCTTTAGGTTTAGTTTCTTTGCCTGAGGCTATTTTGTAAAGACCTTTACTTCTAAGTAAATCCACAATGTAGGATCACCATTGGAAGTAGTTGGTGTTGTCAAGAACAACTTGGCATGGAGTTTCCATTTTAATATAAACTAAAGTTGTATATGCTGAAATTAATTGTTCCAATGGAAAGATCTAGAAAAATTAAGCCGATTAAAAAAACAAACGGCTCTGAAAACGGCTTCGGGATGAAGAAGTTATGGCTTTTTAAAGAAAAGTTGTTGAATATGCCGACGAAGTGCGTGAATGTGCAGAAGTGAATGATAATGTTAGTTTTTTTTTTTTTTTTAATCAGCCTGCGTGCCACCCCCTCTTTCCTCACCCCTTCCAAACTTAATCTAATTAACTCACTTTAAAAAAAAATGTGTGACCCACTTTTATAAATAAGTGAAAGTCACTTTTACAATGGTACTTTATAAGCTACCCACTAAATTGTAACTTAAATAAAGGATAAAAAGACTTTCGAATTATAAGTGACCCACTTTTTTATATAATGGGTGAGAACACTTTTACATAAAGTAACTTAAAACATAAGTTACATGTGCTTTTTGAAAAAGTAACTCAATAAAAAGAAAGACTTGAAATCAAGACCTCTATTCTCATAAAGTAATTTTGGACCAAGTGGGCTAGTTTAAAATGCTAGTAATTTTTGGAAAAGAGGAAGAGTTTTTTTTAATCACTGAAGCTTTGGGATGCGTGCTTACTTGGAAAACCCATTTTTGCCTCCAAAACAAAAAACCGCACAACTCAACATGGACATACAAAAAAACCAAACCTTGTGGCTTGAAGTTAGTTTTCGCCATAAACTAAATATTTTCCTCAATGTTTATAATTTTCTGAGATCACTCTAAGGCATGGTGAAAAAGATTATACACAATGAGAAAAATCCTTCCTTTGTTGAAATATGGCAACAAGAATATTCCAATTTAATTTTTCCTTGAATTAAATTGTGAATTAAAATCGAATTTAGTCCTAACAGCTACTTGGAAATAATTAATTAATTTATTTTAGATTAATTAGTTGGAGAAATTCAAGTTAGAAGCCTTTCTGAAGTCATGCAAGAGTTATTCCTTAAATTAAGGAGATAAGATTGAGTTATATTTGAGTTGTAATTAGTTAACTCAGTTTACTAAGTTAAGTCCAGTTAAATTAGTTTCAAATTGTTTGAGGGACTAATAGTGAGTTAATAGTCAGTTGATGCATTAATGCACTCAACTAGTGCTACTCTAGTTAACTGAAGATTCCCTCATCAGAAACTCATGCATGTCTATTCTGAGAAAGACCCAGTTGAGATTAAAGTCAAGGACGGTGTACTATCAGTTGCATGTGTTTTCTCATGGAGAAAACTCATGCATGCAGTCAAGGATTTATCCTTGAGGATTGTGCAGGATTGGAAGAAGATCATCCACTTGGTAACAGGGAATCATCCACAAGGAACAACGCAAGGAAATAGGAGCTTGGAGGTTAGAGAGGAAGGCTAGAGAGAAGCCAAGATTGCCTGTGAGCATCTATGAGGATTGTACTGAGAGCTGGCTAGCTGTGATAGCTCAGGCTTTGTATAATTCCTATGTATTTCCACCATGTATGATAATACAATAGTGTGGGGTTTTTTAGCTGATGCTTTCCCCAAAGTATTTTCATGTGTATTGTGTCATTGATTCTTCTTCTTCTAGTTATATTGTTCAGCTCGATCTTTAAGCTTCCGCAAATTGATAGTAGAAGTAGGTTATAGTATTATGCTTTGATTTATATTGCATTATCGGGTTAACCTACACAGATTTTCTACATGGTGTCGAAGCAGGATTTGTAGAAATTTTCTACATGGTATCGTAGTTGTGAACAGTATACTGAGAAGAGAATTCGAAGTTTGAAGTTCGAGGTTACAGGTGCAAATCGAATTCATATCATACTTCAAGGTTGGCCAATGGTGTTCTATGGCTTGAGACTCGAGTATGCCTTGGAAGGTATATCGAATTACATAGCATGGAAAGATAGAATGGAGGTTGTATTAGAAGACAATGGCTTGAAGGAATTCATTAATCAAGAAATCCCAAAAGCTAGCTTCAACTAATGCACAAGAGTTGGCTGAGTGGAAGAAGTGTGTGGCGAAGGCGAGATAGATCATCCTTGAGGGATTTCGAGACCATATTGTCTCGAGTTTCCATGGGAAGGATACTCCATTTTCAATGTGGAATACATTGAAGGACCTCTACCAGAATAGTAGCAACCAGAGGAAATTGGCGCTCAAGGATAAGCTTCAAAGAATCAAGATGGAGAAGGGCGATACTATTTCCACATATCTGAACAAGCTCACCACCTGCAGAGATGATCTTGGCAGTGTGGGAATGAGTATTGTCGATGATGATATGGTGAGCCTCGCTCTCCTTGGCCTTCCAAAGAGTTGGAATAGCTACCGGGTTTCTGTGAATGGAAGGGAGAAACTGCCGAATTGGGAGCGACTATGGTCGGATCTTATGCAAGAGGAGATCAGGAGGAGCACACGAGATGGTTCTTCATCCAAGAATGATGATGAAGAAAATATGGCCTTAGCAAGTAAGGCAAGGAAAGGGAAGGGGAAGGCTTCCCATTTCAAATCAAATTATTCTCATGGAGGGAAGAAGAGTGATATGTTTAAAGTAAGATGCCTTAATTGTCACAAGATGGGACATTATGCGACTAATTTCCCATCGAAGAAGTCCAAGAAGGAATCCTCAGAAGGATCAGAAGGTCAGGCATTAGCCTCTCAGTTACGATATTTACAATAATAGACACATATACACACATACACATTTGCTTCACCCAACAAATAATCATACTGCCTATGGAGCTTTATAAATCTAGCTCAACACAATATTTACAATAATATACACATTTGCTCAACTAGCAAATAAAAGGATACGGTTCATGCATCCGCCACAGGGGAATCCATAAGCTAACACCTCCATCCTCAATGTAATACCAGGATTAATCTCCTTCCCAGGAAGTCCGGAATCCACTGCAAGGTCAGATTTGCATCCAATGTCCAACGCTATAATCTTGGGCCACTTGTCCGCTCAGTGAACAGTTATCGAATCATTGTTCCAAGGCACACTCCCAATGTACATCTAATTCCATCTCGCAATGCTAATGACCAAAACAAATATATTTCCGACCTTCCCTTCTCTTCTAAATAATACCTCAAGTAATCCAGTCACCCCATCCATGCAGTCACTCACCTTCCAAGTTCCCTGGCATCCACTATCTCGGGCAATCCATCCTTTGGCAAGGCTTCCTCGCACCGGAAGGTCAAACAATCAAGGAATATACCTGCCTCAAAACCATCATACCAGTCATAACATGCTCATGGCAATCAATGGACATTATTGGGCACCAGTGACCCACAATGGCCCTACTCCTAGAGTGCTTTACCAACATATTATTGCCTGTTCGAATTCCTTTTGTTGTTGCTGCTAATCCTTGCTGTCAGTCTCAACCACCCAACCGGGCATTTCATGCTTTCCTATACCAAGCACAAAATTTCCATTAGATTCAAAATAAATTGAATAACTTCAAATCATACCTCATTGATAGCTCGTCAATAAGGTACACTTGCAATCTTGTTTTCTTCCTCTCACAGCAAGTCAAACTAACTTTTTAATCAAATCGTCATGAATAAACATATCACATCCTGTTAGCTCAAACTCAATCATCATAAATTAAAATCATGAAATCATCATAAAATAGAATCATAGATCGCATGTAATCTTCATAGACCAAAATCATAAATCACATGCAAAAAAAAACTGAAAGAAAATACTGATACTTATCCTTTAATCAATCTTTAGCTTCTACCTTTTTCTTTATTCTGTACGCACACCGGATCGGGTGCCACACTCAACAAACACCCAGTGCCTTCTCCTCAACCATGTGCACATACACATAGTTTACATCACACACATACAACCACACATGACATACAACACCATGAAATACATGCACCTTCACCTGACATACCACACATACACATACACCTAGTGTACAACACAACACAAATACGTATACAAATTACAACACAATGAATGCATATGTCATGATACCACGACTACACAGTGCACATACATAGTATCACATGCCTGCAACACAACATGTATGACATGTTCACAATACCACATGTACACCAATACCATATGTACAACATGTACATAGTACCACCTATACAAAGCACCACCTGCATAACATGTTCACATCATCATATGTACACAAACCACCTACGCAACATGTACACACCACCACATGTACATCATACCACCTGTACAACGTGTACATAACACCACATGCATAACATGTACACGACACCACATGTACACAACACCATGTGCATGACATGTACACAACACCACCTGCACACAACACCATATGCACAACATGTACACGACACCACATGCTCACAACACCACTTGTACAATCATGCACACAACACCATATGTACATAGCACCACATGTACAACATGCACACAACACCATATGTACATAGCATTGCATATACAACATGTGCATAGCACCCTATGTACACAACACAGCATATCCAACATGCGCACAACACCATATGCACACAACACCGCATATCCATCATGTGCACAATACAATATGTACACAACACCGCATATCCGACATGTACATAGCACCATCTATATCCAACACTGGATATGCAATGTACACACAACACCATACATACAACAAGAACACAACATCATATGTACACAATACTACAAATATTACATGTACACATCACCATAGGTACAATCACTAAATATACAACATGCACAATAGTAATACCACACATCCAAAACCACATTGTCTCTATCAGGAAACCTTGCTTCTAGTGTCTCTCTGTCATCCATGCTTATCTTAGCATGCTTCGGATCTCACTACTTTCATTCAGTTGATGTATCCCTCGGAGTTACCTGTCATAGCATAAACATTGGCATAATACAAGCATACAATATCAATTCATATCCACATGATATTGACCTCATATATTTATCATGACTACTCTTGTGGGTTCACTGATGTACTTAGTGAACACATGACCAAATTTGTGCTATGCAGTGAACCAGCTGAGTCAAGCGAACGTTCAACCTACCAAGATGTTTTCGAAGGCGACAAAGCATGTATTGAGATACCTCAAAGGCACATATCAATATGGATTATGGTACAGACAGACAGAGGGAGTGAAGCTACAAGGCTTCACTGATGCAGATTGGGTAGAGAGTCCATCAGATCGGAAGAGAACATCGGGAGGGATTTTCAACCTTGGGTCAGTGGCAGTTTCTTGGTATAGCAGGAAACAGAGGTCAGTTGCACTCAACTCGGCAGAGGCAGAATACATGGCTGCAAGTCAGGCAGCATGTGAGGCCATTTGGATGCGGAAAATCCTAGTTGGTTTGTTTGATCAGAGGATGGATCCAACTATGATCTATTGTGATAATCAAAGTTGTATCAAACTCTCTAAGAATCCAATATTTCATGGTAGGTCCAAGCACATCGGCATCCAGTATCATCATCTCAAAGACTGTGTAGCGAGGAGGATCATGTTGCTGCAGTATATTTGAACAGAGGAGCAAGATGCTGACATTTTGACAAAGGCATTGCCAAAGTGTAAATTTGAGTTCCATAGAGACAGGATCAGGGTGGCAGATAATCCCTTTCTTGTTGAGAGGAAGTGTTGAAATATGGCAACAAGAATATTCCAATTTAATTTTTCCTTGAATTAAATTGTGAATTAAATTCGAATTTAGTCTTAACAGCTACTTGGAAATAATTAATTTATTTATTTTAAATTAATTAGTTGGAGAAATTCAAGCTAGAAGTCTTTCTGAAGTCATGCAAGAGTTATCCCTTAAATTAAGGAGATAAGATTGAGTTATATTTGAGATGTAATTAGTTAACTCAGTTTACTAAGTTAAGTATAGCTAAATTAGTTCCAAACTATTTGAGGGACTAATAGTGAGTTAACAGTCAGTTGTTGCATTAATGCATTCAACTAGTGCTACTCCAGTTAACTGAAGATTCCCTCATCAGAAACTCATGCATGTTTATTCTGAGAAAGACCAAGTTGAGATTAAAATCAAGGATAGTGTACTATAAGTTTCATGTGTTTTCTCATGGAGAAAACTCATGCATGCAGTCAAGGATTTATCATTGAGGATTGCGTAGGATTGGAAGAAGATCATCCACTTGGTAACAGGGAATCATCCACAAGGAACAACGTAAGGAAATAGGAGCTTGGAGGGAAGAGAGGAAGGATGGAGAGAAGCCAAGATTACCTATGAGCCTCTGTGAGGATTGTATTGAGAGCTGGGTAGCTGTGAGAGTTAAGGCTTTGTATAATTCCTATGTATTTCCACCATGTATGATAATACAATAGTGTGGGGTTTTTAAGCTGAGGCTTTCCCCAAATTATTTTCATGTGTATTGTGCCATTGATTCTTCTTCTTCTGGTTATATTGTTCAGCTCGATCTTTAAGCTTCCACAAATTGATAGTAGAATTAGGTTATAGTATTATGCTTTGATTTATATTGCATTATCTGGTTAACCTACATAGATTTTCTACATCCTTCCTGTTTCTGATTTTCCCAGATCGCATAGAGTCACGGGACAAAGAACATACACAAAAATGAAAGGCATAGATCTTGTAATAAAAAACAGAGAGATAAATAAACCAAAATAAACAGAGATATAAATAACTAAAACTGCAAATAAACTTTGTATACCTCCAGATCTTAAAAATGACGTAGCTAGGGCTACCAGAAACCTTTTCACGTGAAACGAAAGGGTTTCCTCGTTGGAACAGATGCTCCTAACACAATAGAGCAGTCCTCTCCGCCCGAAAGTGGTCAGAAACAATAGATCTAGGAAATGACAGTTCGATGCAGTTGTACTCGCTTCTGATTTGGATCACCGACGGATGTGACCCTCAAATAGCTCTGATACCATGTGGGAATTTACAGAGTAAGTTCCTCAGATAGAACACCAAAGGACATCGCTCACAAAGAGATCACATATCAATAAACCAACATTCTTGACGTGGTTAAAACCCTCAAAGAAGGAAACAGTTGACGACCTGAGCCAACGCGACCACTTCAGGCAATTTATTAATAAGAGAAAGAAAATTTACATAAGCTTCTCTCATCAACGGTCACCCTAAAAATGACCCTCCATGCTCTTTAAATAGAGATCATGGACCAATCAGGTGTTAAGCCACAGATCAAGTGTCGGTAATACTGAGAAGAGAATGAACCGTCAAATCATTTAATGTCTAGAACATATCATGACCATCAGATTGTAAGTTACAAAAGTACATAGTAAAGAAAGGCACTTTACCTAACTGTACACTAGACCAAGTTATACTTAACTATTTCCTATGTGTCGGAATATCCTAACACAAACCAAGAACAATCCCTTCACACCATGGCTATCTGGAAATGGAAAGGCTAGGCTAAAATCCACTGTCGAATCGTGGAAAAGTCCATGCCAATGACAACAAAAGAACCATATACAAACATGCGCATACCTGCATATCAAAACCAGCTAGGAAATCACACATGCAATTTGTTACCTGGAAGTATTCCCGCTGAAGCTTCTTGATCCTTGCCTTCCTTTGCTTTCCTTGTCCTTCTTTTCTTTCCTTTCCTTTCCTTGCTTTTCCTTTCCTTTCCTTGCTTGCATACTTTCTTTCTCCTCTTGGTTCTCTTCTCCTTTTTCAAGCTAATTCCAAAACTGAACTGACAAAAAGGGTACCAATGATCCTAAGAAGCCTTTTTATTAATGAGGCCTGTCTTTCTTCAATTTTCCATTATTTTCCTTCATTTTCCTCCTCACATGCAACCTATGACCTTTCACCTTCCTTTTCTCCTAATTTCCATTAGTTTCATAAATAAAATGTTAAATAATGCCTCTTTGCCTTTCCAAAGTCTTAGCCATTCCCTTTTCCAATTTCCCTTAGCCATAAAACACAACAAGTGATGCACACTAGGATATTTTGCTCAACATTCAGCTTGGAATAAGTGTCCCTTTCTCATAGTCTTATTTTACCTTTATTAACTTTTATTACATGAACTTTTAACCTGAGGTTGTTACATATTCCATTATTTCGGTCAAATTTGTCATTGTTTTTTCCTGCTTTAACTGTGGATATGATCTATCTTTTTTCAAATAAGGCTTTCTCAGACATAGGTCTCCCTCTCTTATTTCCACATCAAGAGTTATTCATCTTCTTTTGAGATCCCCTGTATCGATTTGACTTTTTACATGGAGATCCATGTCGGGGTATTTTATATGTGGATCTATGCATTTTTGGTCTTCCATTCGTAGATCGTGAAGGGTGGCATTATTTGTTGGCTTGTGCAATGATGGGGAATCAAGATAAAGGGTAATCTACTTTACATGATCTTGATGGTTCTACGCTAAATTTGCATCTCTCTTCACCAGATATGGATCAATCTCCTCTAAATATGTAGAAATCTTGGGAAAATGACAATCAACTTCAATTTTTTATTAAGAGTCTTAATGCCAAGTTTTTTTTCTTTGGATTCAAGGTCTGGATCTAGTTAATAATATAAAGCAACTAACCCATAAGAGTCTAGGTATGTCATTATCGGCCCAAGTCTTGAAATATGTAAGAAAGGCATTCCAAGACAATCATCGATTGGAAGTTTATGGTGTTACAAAAGTTTCAACAATAATTTTAAATATTAGGTTATGGGGAGGTTCCAGAAACCCAAATCAAAATGGAACCACATCATTCAATGATGAGCTCAAAGGTAAGGTTGGCTCACAATCATAACAAACTTAAAATATGCCAAGTTCTTACATTGTTGAGCAAATGGAAAAGGTTTCAGAAATGGACATCAAAGCCCCTGAGGTAAAAACATCTCATGATGACCTACAATCATCGACAATAATATGTTGTTTTAATGGTTTTTGGTCAAAAAAGAAGATCTATGCAAGTGGGTACACTCCTCATGGACAATAAAGTGTGATATTTGTTTGTGCTCTAAAGGGTTTTTCATAGTACAATTTGAGAATAAGCAAGATACAGAACACATTCTAAAAGAAGGCCCATGGTTTTGGGGTAGGGCTGGACTTTTTGTTACCCCATGGTTTTTGAGGTTTAATGCAACAAACATGGTGGTAAAAAAAATTCCAGTGTGGGTAAGGCTCCCAAACCTTCACCTTCATTTTGGCACTGTCAAGTCGTGCTAGATATCGACAACATCTTGGGAAAGTTTAAAAAAATAGATCTAGACAGGACTTCAAAATGTATCTTTACTTTTGCCAAGATATGCATAGATATAGACCTAAGTAAAGGTCTCCCTCACCATATCCTATTAAAATGTGAGAATTTCCAGTGGACACGGGTGTTAGACTATGAGAATACAACATTCTGATGTCAAACTTGCTTCCAAACAGGTCATCTGTAGAATTCCTTCCCACAAGTGAAGAAGGCACCAAAAAAGAAGAGAAGGCAATCCCCTAGGAAAAGGTGTTGGCAGTTCCTTGACAACTAAGAAGATGAGAAAGAAGAGGACAAACAAAATCATCCAAGCTCTGACCCAAAACCTCCTTCTGATAATAAATCACATGTTTAAGAAGGGGATAATTCCAAATCAATGGTCACAACTAGAAGGTCATGAAATCAACAAAAATAATGGTACCAAAACAATAGAAAGAGGAGATGCCAATGGAAAAGGACTCAAGTGGCATCAAGAGATCCAATGTATCTAAGAGTTTAGATTCAGACAAATAGATACTCCCACAAACAAACAACAACCAGTTATCAATAGTAACAATGGCTCCAAACCAATGATTATAGCGGAAGGTGGAAGAAAAGAAAGGAAAAAAATGAAAATTAAGTGATTTCTATCACACTTAATCATGCAAATTTTATGTATTTTTTCCATTTCTCATTAGTGTATTAGCTGCAAGATTGATAACTCCACAGTTAGGCGTGCTTGAGCCACAGGCGATCTGGGATGGGTGACCTCCCGGGAAGTCCTGGTTACGGGGTGCAAGCCCCGGAGGTGATGATTGACGCTATGTGTTTTATTTCGCTAGTTTCAATCCCACTTCTTCACCCCTGTGAGCATCACTTGATGCAATGAGTGCTAAGTGGACTATTCAAAAATCATGAGAAATTAATCAATTACGACTACCTCTCATGGAAATGGTCATAGATGAATGACTTACTTAACGCAGTTGAATCCCAAAAATGATGTCTAATATAATGCACTTCGTAAACCCCCAATACTTAATACAAGAAATGCTTTCAAGCATCTGTAGAACGTAATTTTGTTCCTTGATTTTTCAGGTTGAATAAAATTACGGTTTTTTCTATGGAAAAATAATAATAATCTAGTTAATTCTTATGATTTTTTTAATTTTAGCAACTTAGGATGTATGTTGAAGTAAGTGTTTTGATGCTTATTATGGATTGATGCCTATCGACATTTACAAGCCATTTAGTTTATATGGTTGCGTTGGATTTTTAATTTAATAACTACTTTCACAATCATATAAATTAAATGGCTAAATAAACGTTGATAGGCACAAATCCCACTTAATACATCTCACATTGCTATCATAAAAATTGACTAAATTATAACTTTATTTGAATTATTACTAACACAACCATATAAATTAATGGTTGGTAAATGTCACTAGGTATCAATCCATGATAATCATAAAAAAACTTACCCCTTTATACATCTCACATTTCCAATAAAAAAAAACATAAAAGTTAACTAAATTATAACTTTATTTCAAAAAAAAAAATCTAAAGAAAAAATTGTAACTTTATCCAACCTTAAAACAGGCACAAAATTACATTTTGCAGATACTCGAGAGCATTCAAAAACATATCAGCCTTTCAGTTGATCCATGAGAAGAATAAATTAACTACATAAGAAATACATAAAATTTAGTGGGGTTAAGTGTGATAAAAATCACTTAACTTCCCCTTTTTTCCTTTCTTTATTTCCACCTTTTTCTAGACTCCTTGGGTGGGAGCAATGGTTACTATTTCCATTTTCTTACCCTCTATCCATGGAGGAGCTTCCTTATCTGAGTGTGAACTATCAGATACATGATCTCTCTTTGTGCCACCTAAATCCTTTCCCATGGATAAATTCCCCTTTTGTTACTCTTGAGCGGTGATTCTTGTAGATTCAAAACCTTTCTAGATAACATCCACTGATCTGGAGCCATCCCTGTTAATCTAGGTTGTCATTGATGTCAATATGGTAGTGTTTGTGATGGAAAATTCTTGTGACATGTGTGGTTTCCCATTTATACCCATTGATCATAATACTGCTAATGGAGGATCCAAGGATTGAATACACACATAATAGAAATAGTGGAACCGAAGAGGAAGAGTTCATCAGAAGCCACCAAGGAAGCAGGTTATCGCATATGCCCAAGGGTAAGTCTTATCGGAAGAACAAAGAGAAACAACGATATTAGAGGAGTAAAGAAGAAAACATCAGAGGAGCCACATCGAAAGTATCGCATGTAATATATGCCCAAGAAGAACCGATAGGAAGAAAACAGCAGAGGAGCATAAACAGAGTTATGGGAGGCCACAGAAAGATAAGCCACAGGAGAAACAACTATTGAAAGAGCGAAAGAGTGAAGTGAAGTCACAGGAGCAAGAACCCAAGTGCTTGTGGAAGAAGAATGGCGGAGGAATAGATCTGGATTGTTAGATCGACATATCTATTAGATCGACGGTGATTAGCAACTGCGGGGGTAGGAAAGTACAAATTTCATTGATTATGGTTGAAGTCCCGCACTCAATTCTAGCCGTCTATCTCATATTCAACTCTTAGATCACAGTCAACTGCGGGGGTTAAGGCCGTTTTAATCCATGTGCCAGTCGAAGTCCCGCAAACCACTGATTGCGATATAATATGCGAACTCGCTGGACCATTATTATACACCTTAACGAAATATCGCATCCGCATTGGAAGTTATGTATCACAAAGGAATGCCACTTGAAAGCTATGATTGCGATAGCATTGTGGACCCGTTGCACCATTATAGCACGACTTAATTAAATATCGCATTCACAGTAATCGCAAAGTTCAAAGGAATGTCAAACTGCCGATTGTGATGGAGTTGTGGACCAAACAGAGTTATTAAAATAGTTTATTAAATATCGCATCCACCATGGGGTGATATGTGAATATCAGTGTTATTGAATGTTATGATTGCAGGATTCTCGTGAAGTTGCGATCGCGGGATTAAGCCATGACGTGACATGTGGGGACCTCTATTAATGTGGATTTTCATAAAGTTGCAATTGCGGGAGTCTTATGAAAGTACGATTGTGATAAAGTGGTGGACTCGACGAGTTTATCAAAATAGTTTAATATAATATCGCATCCAGTAGGGGCAATCGGCCATCGGCTATGTTATGGGCACGACTTGTAAAAGACCTCTGAAAGTTGCGATTGCGATTGAGGTAGTGACGTGGCAAGTGGGACCTCCCTATGTGTATAACAACTCTTATATGGTTTCTGTGAATAATAAAGTCTATGGATAAAATACTCTCCAATAAATATTTTTAATATACAAGTCAGCCTCCCTCCAATAGACGTGTCATTTGGTCATTGGTGAAACTCGTATAAAAACGAGTTAAAATGCTTCAGTTTTGAGGATCTATCTCGAGCATAAAAATAGAGCATAAAGAAGTTCACAACTCATGAACTTTAAGAGACAAAGGAAGCCGAAGGAACAATAGAAAGAAAGTTGAAGGTCGAGCGAGCGAAAAAGGAAGCCAAAGGTCAAGCAAACGAAAGTGGAAGCCGAAGGTCGAGCGAGCGAAGAAGGAAGCCGAAAGGTCCAGGGGAAGAAAAAGGAAGCCAAAGGTCGAGCAAACAAAAGTGCAAGTCGAAGGTTGAGCGAGCGAAGAAGGAAGCCAAAAGGTCCAACGGAAGAAGAAGGAAACCGAAGGTCAAACGTTCAGTTGACTGGGTTATTTATTGAAAAGCTCATACCTGTGTTTGATAGTGATTAAGATAACAGTTCAAAAGGACGCTCTGCAAATCTAAGAAGATTATCTGAGTATAAACAGGGTTGTTTTAATTGAACACACAATATGAAATCGCAACATTCACTCCTCTAAAGAAGTCACTCCTGAAGCATTTACCGTGACAGTGAGAACAGAGGCTTGAAACAGAGAGTTTTTTTTGTGTAGAACTTAGTGCAGTTCATTGTAGACACATTGAAGTTGTGGAAGACTATTGTAGATCATGATGGCTATTTGAAATCATCATGAGGTAACTTTGCAGACTCTATTTGGAAAATATGAAAAATTGTGAAGACTCCTTCATATGAAGACAAGTTTTCATTGATGTAGCAGTGAAGCTGTAGATTGGCAAAACACAGTGAAGAAGATTTTGAGAGTAGTGTAATACAATCAAAACATTTCTTAACAAAGCAAAACTATAGGGTTGAAGCCCTTGGGGTTGGTGCCTCAGAATTGGAAGGATTGGTGTCCTTGGAGTTGGTGCTCCTAAATCCAAGGTTGGTTCCTTGAAAAGATGGGTTTGGAGCCCTTGGGGTTGATGCCTTAGAATTGGAAGGATTGGTGTCCTTGGAGTTGGTGCTCCTAAACACAAGGTTGGTGCCTTGAGAGGATAGGGTTGGTGCCCTAGAGGTTGGAGCCTCACAAAAGACCAAGTTGGTGCTTGGCAGTAGGTTGGAGCCTTATATATATTGTACCTGATTTATTGCAAATATTATATTAATAAATCATTTATTCCTATTGTTCATTTTGTGTTCTAAATATAAATGATTTAACTGGTAAAAATAACAATTGAAAAGGAATACTGATTCACCCCCCCCAAAAAAAAATTCCAACAATTGGTATCAGAGCCAGTACCTTCACTCAAAGCCTAACAGCTTGAAGGTTGATCATTAGAACACAAATGGCGAAGCCAAGGAAGAAAGTCTCCAATCCTCCTAAATATGTGTCTCCCTCAACCACCGAAATCGAAGTCAATCAATTTGTGAAGGCTCCATTGTTCAATGGAAACTTTGATATATGGGAGGCAAGAATGAGGAATTTCAAAGACTCAAGGCATTGAAGTTTGGAAATCAGTGATTGTTGACAACATGATGGATGGAGAATCCAAGGAACATAATACAAGAGCAATGAAAGCAATCTTTAATGGGCTACCTGATTCTATAAAGAACAATCTAGGAAAATCTTTGTCAGCAAAGGGTATATGGGGCAAACTTCATGACCTTCACTCAAAAGGAGCATTGGCCATGACCACTAGTCAAGAAGATGATGGAAACCAAGAAGGAAATCCAGAACCCATCATAGAAGCTGAAAATGAGAATGATGACATCAAGGTTAAAGAAGACCTAGAAGATGAAGAGAATGAAAAAGATTTTGAAGAATATCTCCTCACTAAACTTATGGCTTCCATGGAAGAGATTATCAATTTGGAAAAGGAAAATGAGGAACTTAATAAGAAAGCACTAGCTGGTAACCAAGACCAAACAAGGAAGAAAGTTGACCTTGTCAAGCTTCAAGTACAAGAAAGGGATGAAGAGCTTGCCAAGCTTAAGAAGGAATTCATCAAAGCAAAATAAAGCATCATGAAGAAGTCATATCCATGAAAAATCAATTGGATAAAGCAAAGAAACTGGAAGATAACTCATCAAGCCACCTTGAACAAAGGCACCAGAGCTTGAAAAAACTTAAAGCAGAGATTGGTAAATACAAGGAAGAGATCTCCTCCCTTAGATCACAACTAGAAGAGGCAAGGAAACAAGCATAAGGAGCTGAGAAGACAATGGAAGCATTGGCAATCATAGAAGGACAGGTTGATGAAGCAGAAAAGGAGAGAAACACCATGATATGTCAACTAAAAGAAAAGGATGGAGAAATCTTGAAATTAAAATCTGACATCGACCTTCTCAAGGCTTAAACATGTAAAGCTACAAGGATCAAGGAAGAAATGGAGAGCAGTCCAGCTAAGGAAAATGAAGAAATTTTCAAAATGAAATCAGATATCATCTCCCTTAAAATAGAATCAAATGAAGCTACTTGTATCAAGGAAGAAACTGAGAAATAACTTGCTAAGAAGAATAATGACAGTGAAAGATTGGAAGAAGATATTGTCTCCGTCAGGAAAAAGGTTGAAGGGATGGACAAAATCTTGAAGAGCTCTCAAGCCTTGGATGACATGCTTAGCCATCAAAGATCTCCATTTGATAAATCAAGTCTTGGTTATGAAGGTGAATCCTCAAGCAAGGGTGACCATACTTCAAACAAAAAGGATGTGAGGAAGCCAGAAAGAAATGTTGATGCTCCCAGTTCCAGCAAAGGCAAGGATAAGAGTCAAGGCAACAACGAAGGAAATCCTATTCCAAGAAGAAATGCAGATGATGTCAAGGAAGTAAGAAGAAATGGTTATAATCAAAGGATCTCAAGGCAGAAAGACTTCAGAAGTACATCAAGGAAACCTTCTTCTCCTAGGTACCAAAGTATATTTCATGGTTATTGTTATTCTTGTACAAACTTTGGACACATGGCAAAAGATTGTAGGGAATACCACAAAGATAGACACTATGGTCCCCGAAAATCTCTGAGAAGCAATCCTGCAGGAAGAAATCATGAATTCTTATTCATGAACAACATAGAATGATTCAAGTGTCATAACATTGGTCATATGGAACGTGATTGTAACTTAACTTGGGTTCCTACACAAGCTAGAACCATGCCAGAGAAAAAAGTTACACAAGTATGGAGAAGAAAGCAAATACAATCTGAAAATCTACCAAACTCTCCAGCCAACGACACGTGTTGTTGACTTGATGAAGATATCCTTGATATTCTAAGTGTTTGATGATGGGATTATGCCAAAAAGAGACCATGCATACAGTCAAGGGGAGCTTGTGATTCTTAATCATTATTGCGGAAGCTATCCGTAAAAGGGTCCATATGAAATCCTTGATGAGCTATACTAACAATCATTCTTTGATAAAGATCATTTCTTAGGGGCACTACATTGAATAACATTATCCCTTAACCATTCTTTGGACTGTTGTTGAAGACATTTTCCACTTGATCACTCAATAGAAATTGGAGTAGCAGAGAAGGCCATCTAATGCTAGAGAAATAGGGCAAATAACTATGTTGCTAGTATTACAGAAGTTGAATGTCTCGGCTCAGGGATATGATGTGAGAACAAGTAAATCGAGGACAGTAATAGAGGCAACCTTCAAACAAACATACACATCTGGGAATGGAGCTTAAATCAAGAGCAGTTGGCAGCATCTAACATAATTGAAGCATTGCAAAAGTTTTCAACCAATAGAAAGAATTTAAAACACAGTCACAGATTATATTAAAAAAGGGAGAATGTTGTGTTGTCGAATATAGCTCAGCAACTTAAGGAGAAGCACAGAGACACAGAAGAATCTTGATTTGAAGAAAGATAGCGAGAATGACAGTCTCAGTGGCATTTTCTCTTGATTCGGATTGTGAAGGCCTCTTAATTTTGATTGTGGAGACAATAGAATAAAGTGTAGAAGCATAAAACTTGGACTTGGACATTTGGTGTATGGTTATTTGGAGTCTGTTTTGAAGCATTGAAGTGGAACATCTATAAGCATTGTTGAAGCCATGATGAAGAAAATTTGAGACATGAAGAGGGGATAATGTGCTAGTTGATGATGAGGCAGCAATCCTTCTATCTTGAGTAAAAAGAAGAGCACCACGAGAGGGGGAGTAACATACCCATAAAAATATTATATTCATAAAGAACAGAGGCAGTTTGACAGGGGGAGCAGTTCGACAGGGGGAGTCCTTGTGCACTCCTTTGCCATTGATGTCAAAGGGGGAGAGAAGAAGAATATTGCCATCAATGACAAAGGAGGAGATTGTTAATCTAGGTTGTCATTGATGTCAATATGGAAGTGTTTGTGATGGAAAATTCTTGTGATATGTGTGGTTTCCCATTGATGCCCATTGATCATAATATTTCTCATGGAGGATCTAAGAATTGAATATAGACATAATAGAAACAGTGGAACCGAAGAGGAAGAATTCATCAGAAGCCATCAAGGAAGCAGGTTATCACATATGCCCAAGGGTAAGTGTTATTGGAAGAACAAAGAGCAACAACTATATCAGAGGAGTAAAGAAGAAAACATCAGAGGAGCCATATCGAAAGTATCGCATGTAATATATGCCCAAGAAGAACCGATAGGAAGAAAACAACGAAGGAGCATAAACAAAGTTATCAGAGGTCACAGGAAGATAAGCCACAGGAGAAACAAATATCGAAAGAGCGGAAGAGTGAAGAGATATCACAGGAGCAAGAACCCAAGTGCCTGTGGAAGAAGAATGGCAGAGGAATATATCTAGATCGTCAAATCGACAAATCTATCAAATCGATGGTGATTAGCAATTGCGGGGGTATGAAAGTACAAATTTTCTTGATCGTGGTTGAATTCCCGCACTCAATCCTAGCCGTCAATCTCATGTTAAACTCTTAGATCACAGTCAACTGCGGGGTTAAGGTCGTTTTAATCCGTGTGCCAGTCGAAGTCCCGCAAACCATTAATTGTGATATAATATGCGGACTCACTAGACCATTATAATACACCTTAATGAAATATCGCATCCACATTGGAAGTTATGTATAACAAAGGAATGCCACTTGAAAATTGTGATTGCGATAGCATTGTGGACCTGCTGCACCATTATAGCATGGCTTAATTAAATATCGCATCCGCAGTAATCGCAAAGTTCAAAGGATTGTCAAACTGCCGATTGTGATAGAGTTGTGGACCCGACAGACTTATTAAAATAGTTTATTAAATATCGCATCCGCCATGGGGTGATATGTGAATATCGGTGTTATTGAATGTTGCGATTGCGAGATTCTCGTGAAGTTGCGATCGCGAGATTAAGCCATGACGTGACGTGTGGGGACCTCTATTAATGTGGATTTTCATAAAGTTGCAATTGCGAGAGTCTTATGAAATTACGATTGCGATAAAGTGGTGGACCCGACGGGTTTATCAAAATAGTTAAATATAATATCACATCTAGTAGGGGCAATCGGCCATCGACTATGTTATGGGCATGACTTGTAAAAGACCGACCTCTGAAAGTTGTGATTGCGATTGAGGTAGTGACGTGGCATGTGGGACCTCCCTGTGGGTATAACATCTCTTATATGGTTTCCATGAATAATCAAGTCTATGGATAAAAGACTCTCCGATATATATTTTTGATATACAAGTTTGCCTCCCTCCAATAGACGTTTCCTTTGGTCAATGGTGAAACTCGTATAAAAACGAGTTAAAAAGCTTCAATTCTGAGGATCTATCTCGGGCATAAAAATAGAGCATAAAGAAGTTCACAACTCATGAACTTGAAGAGACAAAGGAAGCGGAAGGAACAGTAAGAAAGCCAAAGGTCAAGCGAGCAAAAAATGAAGCCAAAGGTCAAGCGAATGAAAGTGGAAGCCGAAGATCGAGCAAGTGAAGTAGGAAGCCGAAAGGTCCAGCGGAAGAAAAAGGAAGCCAAAGGTCAAGCAAACGAAAGTGGAAGCCGAAGGTTGAGCGAGCAAAGAAGGAAGTCAAAAGGTCCAACGGAAGAAGAAGGAAGCTGAAGGTCGAACGTTCTGTTGACTGGGTTATTTATTGAAAAGCTTAGACCTGTGTTTGATAGTGATTCAGATAACAGTTCAAAAGGACGCTCTGCAGATCTAAGAAGATTATCTGAGTATGAAAAAGGTTGTTTTAACTGAATGCACAATATGAAACCGTGACAGTCACTCCTGAAGCATTTACCGTGACAGTGAGAACAGAGGCTTGAAACAGAGAGTTGTTTTTTTGCAGAGCTTAGTGCAATTCATTGTAGACACATAAAATTTGGGTGAAGACTATTGTAGATCATGATGGCTATTTGAAATCATCATCAGGTAACTTTGCAAACTCTATTTGGGCAATATGAAGAATTGTGAAGACTCCTTCATATGAAGACAGGTTGTCATTGATGTAGCAGTGAAGTTGTAGATTGGCAAAACACAATGAAGAAGATTTTGAGAGTAGTGTAATACAATCAAAACATTTATTGACAAAGAAAAACTATAGGGTCAGAGCCCTTGGGGTTGGTGCCTCTGAATTGGAAGGATTGGTGTCCTTGGAGTTGGTGCTCCTAAATCCAAGGTTGGTGCCTTGACAAGATAGGGTCGTAGCCCTTGGGTTGGTGCCTCAGAATTGGAAGGATCGGTGTCCTTGGAGTTGGTGCTCCTAAACACAAAGTTGGTGCCTTGAGAAGATAGGGTTGGTGCCTTAAGAAGATAGGGTTGGTGCCCTAGAGGTTGGAGCCTCACAAAATACCAAGTTGGTTCTTGGCAACAGGTTGGAGCCTTATATAGGGGGAGCAATAGGGGTAGACCGTCCAGAAGAGGTAAGGGTAGAAGGTGCAGGGGGCGAGGGAGAACGAGGCAAGCGGACCGCTACGAAACTGAGACTCCGGTTTCTAACCAGCAGAAAAGAGGACGCAGGTCCACTGAGCAGATCGCTCAGGAAGCGGAGAGAGCTTACAGCAAAGGAACCAACGAGGAGATCAGAAAGATTATCGATGCTCTGGAAGATGAAGTCCTAGAGGAGGATTCTGATCTAGAAATGGAGGAATGGAGCACTCTCCTTCCGGACCCTGGGAATACAAGAGGGCGCCTCTCGCTGTATAAACAAGAATTGCACATGTACTGGGTGGTGAAACACCTGCTAGCTAAACCCATGGAGTAGGTCGTCGAAGAGATGACGGAGATTGCTCAAGGTCCACCGAATTTGAAAAGGGAGATGAACAATCTGCAGTTCATGATCTGGAAACAGGACAGCAGAATGGAGGAAATACGTGGCATGCTGAAGAAGATAACCACCGCACAGCACGAGGAGGAAATCAAGCAAGAATTCATGGTAGATTAACTTTTTAGCTCTGTTCTCATTTGAATTCTCTTCTAGGCATAAGAGAATCAACTTTTGTAAGCAAGTCTTTTGATCTGTAATAGCTGATAGGTATATAGATATAGTAAGTGAATAGAGTGTTGCCCTGGTTTTAAACATATTGATGCACCAACTAAGTTAACAAGTTGATAACCTCAGACTCTTGGTGACCAACAGACCCAGTTACCCTTTGGGGTGGGTTAAGGTCACCAGCTATTGTAAATTTTTGTGGTTGTATATAATAGAAAAGAACACACCGTAGCTTACAAAAAAAAACAGGTAGGAGCCTTATATATATTGGACCTAATTTATTGTAAAGATTATATTAATAAAAGCATTTATTCCTATTGATCATTTTGTGTTCTAAATATAAATGATTTAACTGGTAAAAATAACAATTGAAAAGGAATATTGATTCACCCCCCCTCTCAGTATTTCCAACAATCCCTTCACCCCGTTTTGGCTCACTGTCAAGTTGAGGTTGTGTTTCTGGATCTACATGATTTCCTTCCATTTCTTCTTCTTCATATTTTATGTTATTTGTAAATTGCCATCCCCTTTGCTTAGGGTCTTGTCTCTTTTTCCTTTTTGCTACCTTTTTGTCTTGTGGGAAAGAATTATGCAAATTCCTTGTTTGAAAATAGGCATGGCATCTGAAGGTTGTATTTTCATAGTCTAGCATTTGTGTCCACTAGAAATTTTCATGATTTAATATAATACGATCAGGGAGACAATTGCTAAGGTAGATTTCCACAGATATCTTGGCAAAGGTGAATATACCTTTTGATGTTTTGTCCATCTCTGTTTTTTTATTTGCCCAAACTATTTCTGATATTATCTAACACCTAGTGGTGCCAGAAAGGAAGGGGGAGGTTTGGCTACCTCACCCAAACCAACATAGTTGTTACCACCATGTTTGTTGCATCAAACACAAGGAAACATGGTGTAATAAATAGCTCAAATCAACCCCAAAACCATGGATCTTCATTTAAGGCTTTTTCCTTGTCTTGTTGTGTCTTGAAGTGTGCTATGAAAAAACCTTTGGAACACAAAATGACGTCACACTTTGTTGCCCAATAAGAGTAAACCCTCTCATATAGGTCTTCTGGTTTCGGCCAAAAACCATTAAACCTACAAATTAAAGGTGTGGCTTATAGATCTACAAAGTCAGACTTTACTTCCAGGCTTATTACATTCATGGTTGTAACCTTGTCCGCTTTTTCCGCAATGTAAGGACCTGGCATGTTTTGAGGTTGATTTCCTTGAGCAACATTCTTCCCTTTTGGTGCATCCTTGAACGATGTAGATCCATTTGGATTTGTGCCGGGGTTTTTGTAGACTGAAGAGCTATCACACATCCTCATATTTAATACGATAGTAGAGTTATTTCCCACGCCATAGTCTTCAAGCCCACAAGAGTCCCGAAACACTTTACCCTTGTATTCTAAAACCTATAATACTTTTGGTATCCCCAGATTTTTTTGTATAATCTGCTTTAGTTGATCCACTAGATCCCACCCCCATATCCAAAAAATGGAGCTCTTCCCACTTAGGTTTTTTATAAAGATCTGAAATTTCTCCAACTGCTTTTGTTTCGGCACTAGATTTGATAGGGAACAAACCATATCCAGGTTGTCACACTACTCCACAGTTAGATCTACAAGAGAATAGGGAGTCAGAGTCGGGGTTAAAAGTGCAAATCGAATTCATATCATACTTCAAATTGAGATGGGACATTATGTGACTAAATTCCCATTAAAGAAGTCCAAGAAGGGATCCTCGGAAGGATTGGAAGGTGAGGCATTAGCCTCTCAGTTCGAAATGGTCTTCACCCTCATCACATGCATGGTGACAACAATGATGGGTTGTGGTTGGTATCTTGACAGTGGAGCCTCATTCCACATGACTGGTGATAAAAGTTTATTCAGTGTCTTGGAGGAGAAAGACCTTAAGATGCGGATAGAGATGGGTGACAACGAAAGGTTTAGTGTTTCAGGAGTGGGCACGGTTGCTTTTCAGAGGGAGCATGGAGCTCCTATCACCTTAACAGATGTGAAGTATGTGCCTGAACTGAAGAAGAACTTGGTATCGGTCACGATGTTGGAGGACAAAGTCTACAATGTTGTCTTCAGTAAGGGAAAGTTTTTCCTTAGACACATCACCACGAGACAGGTGAAACAGATCGGTTCACGAGTTAAGAACCTGTATGCTCTTGAGGTTCAAGATGCATGCAAAGCCTCGAGAAGCAAGGAAAATGTTAGAGACTTGGTGGTTGAGAGGAAGAGTAAATTACCTCTCAACATGCAGTCCCAGAAGAAGTCTCAGACAACTGTGGAGGAGCCACAATTGGAGATTCTGAGAGGAAACCGAGTGGAGGCATCCACTCATGCAGAGAACTCTAGTAGGGGGGAATTTCATGCCAAGTGGGCAGAAGGATCACATGCAACCATACCTCCAGGTGTGAGGTGGAGTGATGTGAAGTGATAGTCTCAAGAAGGCTGAAATCAGGCAGGGTCCATTGAGAGGTTTTATCTCATGGATCTTACCTTGCTACGGGAGCCCAAAGTACATAGTAGCAGGAGGAATCAATGGGATTGATGCAGTTAGAGATCAAAGTGGCAGAGGCTAGAGCAGTCAGATATTGAAGAGCGCAGAGAAGGATTGACAATAGTGCAGAAAGGCAGAGTCAATAGGAGCGCAAAGTTTTCAGTTAACAAAGGCTATAGCAGTCAGAGACCTTGATGACAGATGCATCATATTGATTCAGGTTGGATGCTTTTTTGTTTCTAAAGTTGTTGGAGCAACAACACTAGAGAGAAGTGTTGCATGCATAACATTCCAAAGGTTCATGATCGAGATCGAGGTTGAATTACTTTCTTGTTGAGAGGCAATGTTGAAAATAGCAACAAGAAATGATAAAAATAGAATCCAGAAATTCCAATTTTAATTTGTCCTTGAATTAAAATCGAATTTAGTCTCACCAGCTGCTTGGAAATAATTAATTAATTCATTATGGACTAATTAGTTGGAGAAATTCAAGTTAGAAGTCTTTCTGCAATCATGCAACAATTATCCCTTAATTAAAGAGATAAGTTTGAGTTATATTTGAGTTGTAATTAGTTAGCTCAATTTACTAAGTTAAGTCCAGTTAAATTAGTTTCAAACTGTTTGAGGAACTAATTGTGAGTTATCAGTGAGTTGATGCATGCATGCACTCAACCAATGTACTCCAGATAACTGAAGATTCGCTCATCAGAAACTCATGCATGTCTATTATGAGAAAGACCCAATTGAGCTAAATGTCAAGGACAGTGTACTATCAGTGTGAGGAATTTTCCTATAAAGGAAACTCATCCATGTAGAAGGAACAAGGTTCCTTGAGGATTGCACAGTTCTAACTAGGTGAAGGAGATCATCCCAGAGGAACTGTGCAAGGAAATAGGAGCTTGGAGGGCAAAGGAGAAGGCTTGTGAGATGCCAAGTTTCCTGTGAGCATCCATGAGGATTGTACTGAGAGCTGGCTAGTTGTGACAGCTAAGGCTTTGTATAATTCTGATCTATTTCCGCCTTGTATGATAATACATATAGTGGAGTTTTTAGCTGAGGCTTTCCCCTGAGTATTTTCATGTGTATTGTGCATTGATTCTTCTTCTTCTGGTTATATGTGTTAAGCTCTAATTCAGCTCGATCTTTAAGCTTCCGCAAGTTGATAGTAGAAGTATATTATAGTATTTTGCTTTAGTTATGTTGCATTATCGGGTTAATCTACAGTCATATTTTCTACATGGTATCAAAGCTAGTTGATCTATAGAGAAATTTCTACATGGAATACTTTTGGTATCCCCATATTTTTTTGTATAATTTACTTCAGTTGATCCACAAGATCCCATCCCCATATCCAAAAAATGGAGCTCTTCCCACTTAGGTTTTTTATAAAGATCTAAAATTTCTCCAACTGCTTTTGTTACGACACTAGGTCTAATAGGGAACAAGCCATATCCAGGTTGTCACACTACTCCACAGTTAGATCTACAAGAGAATAGGGAGTCAGAGACCCTGGAATCAAAGATATCCTTGCTTGCCTTGTCCTTGATTAACTTGACAGAGTTGTAGAAAGCCACACTTCATGGTTTCAGCGACTTTGTTGGCCCTTTGTCCCTTTCTGCAAAAAGAAACACGAAAAAGAAAAAAGACTAACAAACCTCTAGACTATCACCCAAATTTGAGAGGAAGTATTGATTATGCAACATACATGTGTAAAAGACTCTTTTTGAGCCCTTGTGATTTCAAATTTGGTAGAGAGGGAGCGAGCCTTTATTATGACATGGTCCGATTAAGCCCCTCCCTCATTCATGTAATCATGACAACCATATTGATTGTTGGATGACATGGTGATGTCCTCACCCTATCCACGATTAGTTCTGAGACTTCATGATCTGTTGCATTTGCGCAATGGATATGTTGGTATCCTAGACTATGAGCGCCTTCTGCATCAGAATCGAGATAGAGGCTGACAGTGATATCGTAACAAATCTTGCAAACAAAATTCCTAGCCATTCGCTCCATCCCTTTGTGTTCTTCGTGAAATCGTCCAAATTTATTTCAAATAATTATTTTAATTATAATAATATATATATCTATATATATATATATATATATAATATATATATATATATATATAATATATATAATATATATATATATATATATATATATATATATATGAGTTAAACACATACACATCTTAAAAAACATGTAACAATATTCTCAATTATGGAGATTCACCCCCACTTTACCGTGGAGATTTTTAACTTGTAAATAACTCTTCTGACAATACCATGGGTCGATACCATGGCTTATCAATACCACATGCTCAATATGACATGTGTTAATATAACGTTTTTTTAAATTACTTAGTTTGAGATAAATTAATTAAAAAAACATACTAACTTGGAGATAAACCTTAACCCTTGATATGTGAATACTACTATGAATATTCTTGCATATTCCATGGAGTTTAAATCTTTACCATCCACCTAATAATTACTAATAATTAAATTAAAATTATGGAAGACCTATTCTGAAATATACACACTTCTTGGCGTAATTGTTATTATTATTATTATTTTTAAAAGGAACGATTAACTTTCTATTAATCAAACTGGAATCTAACTGTGCCATTACATTCAAAGACATCATTTCTTCCGCAGTCCTCCAAAACTTCTTTGACCATTGCCTTTTGATATTCAAAGATATGTTTTCTAGATTTACTACAACATTTTTCTTATAACTTCCCAAAAAAACCCCATTGATCCTAACAAAACTACATAACATTATAAAACTTAATCATTGAAAGGAAGCTACCTAGTGCCCTCCTCGTGAATCCAATTGTAATCCTCCGTTCCAACATTGTCTGCTTCCCCTTGCTGGAGTGATCCCTCTGCCATATTTTGTCCTTGTTCCTGCTACGACACAATCTGTTCAACATGTAAGGGAGGGTTTGTAGGGGCATCTCCACTCATCTCTGTTTTCTACTCAGTGTGCTTGTTGAGTCCATAGACCTTCTTCAAGACATTGATGACAACCGACTTCACCTTGACTTATGAGTTATCCACCTTGAAATCTAGGTTCTCCAACTGAGTCACAATTAAATCCGTTGCAACCTGTCTATTTTCCACATCTTTTTTTAGACTTCTATGCTGACTTGTGACCAAAGCAAAGTGGGAGCAAGCTTTAGTGATTTTTTTTCTTCAATTATGGTAATTATCTCCATAATTTCTTCTTTTAACGCATGCACTTGTGTTACAGGTCAATTTGGGCACATCAATCTTGACTTCCAAATCTGTATTTTTAGGGTCCATCAAACCCTAATTCAGTTGTTTTCATTCCCTAATGAAGTCAACCTACATTATGCTTGCCTCCCAAGAGTTTACATGTCACCATTCATCTAAAAAATTGCCCCTAAGGAGATCAGCGCAGGTGGCCCTTTATCAGGTTGCATTGCAATGCAGAAACTACAATGTCGGGGTGCACTGTAGCACAATTAGCCTTTGTTTCACCTGCGCTGAGTGAGATTCATTGAATTTTTTAAATGAATCCATTGGATTCCTCATCCAATGGATGCTTCTGGAAGTTTCCAGGTTGATTGAGCTCGCATTTGGATGAGGAAGGAGATGAATGAACCTCAATCCAGTATCCCTTCCTCCATGGAACCACTTCCCAATTTTGGCAAAGCATTCATGAGGGTCATTAATGGCTTAACCTCCTCCATTCAGCTATAAATTGACCAAGCATTCAAAGGCTGGTCTAGGTTGGAATTTCTTGAGCTAAAGAAATGTTGTTTGAATGAGATTAGTAAGAGTATTGTAATGATGTTGAATTGTTGCTTCATGAGGAGAGAAGGGATTGAAACTGGAAGGAAGACACTGAATCAAGCATGAACATTCATGGGTTGTAATCTTTCCTTTTATCAATAAAGAATTCTAATCTTTTTCCGTTCATGTGTTCATATGATGTATATCATATTCTGGATTCTATGATATGTTTAGTTAACAGATTGTTATTGTATGCTTTGATGGGTTTCTATCTCGGCTTGTGTGCAGGTACTTTCCAAGCGAGTTAAGTACGGAAAGGAGTGGTGAAATTGGTCAAAGGAGAGAAGGATCGAGTGAAAGTCACAGGTTGGTTCCTTTTCCTCCTTCTCTTATCTGTTAATCATAGGAAAAGCAACAAATTACTTTATCTGTTGTTTCTAGACTAGCTACTAGATCTAGAGGGTTAGGCGTTTGTAGAAACACTTAATTTGCCTAAAACAAATTGGCGACTCCACTAGGGAATGATCCTATCCCTTGTAGTAGCTTATCAATCTCTTAAAACATTTTGACATACTGTACCTTCTGTCATTTATTGAATTCAAGCCCAAATTCACTGGAAATTGAGTCAAAGTTCAGCATAAAATTGTCTTGCTGTAATCAGCGCACCTCTGTGACTGACACAGTGTGCTGCAGAGCACCCTTTGCATAGACTTAGTGTGATTCAGCGCACTATCTCTAACTGTGGCCTCAGATGATCCCTTTACGGTAAATTTTCCCATCTAGGAACTAGAAACTTTTGTCAATTTTCAGTAGTTTGAATTGCTTGTTGAATGTAAATTAGGTCTTGTCTCTGAAAACAATTTTTGTTTCCTTATTTTGACCCAATTTAGACTGGATTGTTTGATGTTTTTTATGTATTTGTTTTATCATTTCCAGTCCATTGTTGAAAGGTGGTTTTGATTGATTGTTTTGTCAAAAACGAAGTGTCGTAAAGTCTTCCTTCATAAATAATCGATTGATCTATTTGTGCATTTGATTCATATTTTCATTTAAAAGTGTTGAAAATATTCGTTTCTTTAAAGTTGAAAGTGTCGTATAGTCTTCCTTTCCCTTAAAAAGAAATTGTCATAAATCAAAATTTTTTATCAAAAGAATTTTGAATCGTTTGTGCATTAGTTTTTATTATTGTGTCATTCACATTAAGAGAAACTGAAAAGAAAAAGAAATACATGCAATTTGCATTTTAGAGTTTGAGTTTGTGTGTTCAAAAGGAATGGTTTAGGGAATTGCATTAGTTTGTGCTCTTTGTTGATTGTTCAAAAAGTATTTGTATGCTCTATCCCTCATAGCTAGAATTTTCATTGCTGAAAACAAATGGAAAGAGTGCTTCTCATTCTAGTTGCATTCTTAGGAATTTCTAAAAATATCTCATGGTGAACCCTCAAAGGCAAATTTTAAGGAAGATCAACCTAAAATTTACATCAATTAACCTAATAACGCATTGGAACTTAACGCAAACATCTAGAGGTCTAGGCTAGAGACGTGTTCCGACGTCTTAAAACCTAGTGGCTGTCGTTTTCATTGAGGTTGGGTGATTCCTCCTCTCTGATTTGATAAGTACTAGTAAGGACTTGTGCTCCCTGTATTGTCACGTATATAGTGGAAGACCCAATAGGTTGAAATCCTTCATCCCTAGGAAGTCGAGTCTGTCGCCTTACTGATCGTAATGCACCGAACACAACATTTGGGAAGATTGACTGCCATACGTTAAATCCTTGGTAATTTCTCTTTCATTTACCACCAACGTGTATATTGCAGTTTTATGATTAGTTTGGTAAACCCTCTTGTATAGAATCTCCAGAGCAGTCATTTTCGTTCCTTTTCGACTCCTTAAAAGAAAAGGTTCATCTAAGCACTTGTCCTTTCAGGCTCATTAAACATCGAAAGCGACTAGAGTCATCTTTTGTTTTTTCTCGACTCTTAAAAAATGAAAAAGCAAAGTTATGTTCTAGTGTGGTAAAAGTTAATTGACCGCAAATAACATCCTTATTCCTTGTTTGAGTTTAGGTTGATAGAAACAATCAACAATTCTGAAGGAAGATCAACCTCCACTCCGTCGTTCGAGGAGAGTTACGAGCAAACTGCCCTTGCCACCGGAAGTGACTCCTATCCGGTCAAGGCGGACTCGTCAAACCAAGTCTGGTACATCAAGAGTTTCTAGTACTTCATCTGAATTACCAGAGCCGCTTATCACGGCTAGTACTGAGCCTCTAGTTACTTTCTGGTACATCTGTTACACAAGAAGAAGTTACTTAACTACCTGAGGCCACTATAATGGAAACAAGTGAAAAAGTAACTGAAGTTGATCCATAACTTGAAGTTAATCAACCAGAAATTACTTCAGAACTTGAACCAGTTCAATTGGAATTTGATCTAGAACCTATAGCAGTTGAAACCGAAGACATTTCTGAACCTGAAGTTGTTCACGAACCTTCCCTTGAAACTGAAGTTCTGGTACTAGAACATCTGGACTTTGACCTTGAACATTTCGAAGTTGTTACTGAAATACCTCAGTCATCTGTAGTTCTTGAAACTTCATCTTTAACACCAGAAGTCTTTTGCGGGCCTGACAGTGAAATCCTTCCACCTGGATTAATTGCTATAGAGGAAGAAGCTGAGGAAGATTCCACCCCCGGGACTCCACATCATTTTGGACCTGGTTTGTATCTTTATTCTCAATCTCTTCCTCATTCTGCTGCTGCCTCTGAGATACCACTTAATTCATTAGGTCAACTTTTGGGTCAGTTAACCATGGCAGAACAACTGCAAACATCCCAAATTGCTTCATCTGATGTAGCTGCGGTAGAATCCTTTGCTGCTACTTCTTCGATGTTTTCTACCACACTTGGGTCACATTTATATGGACAGCTGTCTGTTCCGGCTGGTTACCAGTCTATGTCTGGAATCCACTCAGGGGTTTCTTATTTGCCATGGTCATCACCCATGTCATCATTGGGAATTTTACCTGGTTCTTCTTATCAAGGACAATAGTTTGATCCTGCTTACCAGTATCAAATTGGGCAATTTAGTGAACAAAGACCCGTATATCCTCTTAACACTGAACTTCCACCATATGGTTAGCAATATGCCTATTCACCGAAACCTCCCAATCAAGGAGGACAACCCTATGGTTATGTTCCGCTGTATTCAAGTCAACCTGAAATGAGAGTCTATCAGTGGCAGCCAACTATGCCATTACAACCAAGGCTTTTGTATCCAACACAACCTATGCAAACTGAGCCGATTATTTCAACCCAACTTGTTGTCACTATGGAACAACAGATACAAGCTCAAGCTGTTGTATCTCAACCTGTACAAGTTAGTTCCGCTACCTCGTAACCACTAGTTTCGAGTCAGCAAACCCAAACTTCTCAGGCTGTTATGCAACAACCGCTTGTTTCTCGGATACAATTACCTCAGATTAATGTGCCATTATCTGGAGCGACTCAAGTTGCTATTGGTTTAGTTTATCCTCAGCCTGGTCAAATTAGCGTTGGGGGGGCAATATCAAACTTCACATCCGATACCCCAACCACCTTGGCAGCCACAGTATCAACAACCTCCTTTTCAGAATGTCCAACCTTAGTATGGGCTTGCTTTTTAAGCTCAACCTGGGCAAGGACAATATCAAACATATCAGGGTCCTATGTATCAAGCCCAACCCGGCTATGGACAATTGCAAGGTCAACCTAGTTTTAACCCATATACTGGATATGTCCCATCGCCCTATTAAGGATATCCGCCTTATGCGAGTATGCAAAGGCCTATGGCACAATTCCATCATATCCCAGATATGCTCAACCCGATTTGAATTGGCAGTTGCCATTTGTGGCAACTTTAGAGTTACCAAATTTGAACCGGCTTACCAATGATCCAATTTTATATGCACCATGGTGGCCAGTAATTCCTCATAAGTTGCCTTCTGATATTCCAAAGTTTAATGGAAATCCTGGAGCAGACCCGTCAAATCACGTCATAACTTTTCATTTATTGTGTTCTTCGAACTCCTTGAATGATGATTCGGTAAGACTCCGTATTTTCCAAAGAACGCTCACTGGTTCGGCTACTAAGTGGTACATTGAATTACCGAGAGCTTCTTTTAATAATTTCACCCATTCAACCACTACCTTTTTAACCCACTTCTAGTTACCCATCAGATATGAAACTGGAACAGAACTTTTGACCAACTTTAAACAAACAACTTCTACTCACATATCAGATCATATTCACGAGTGGCGTCGTCATTGTCGCATGGTTAAAACTTATGTTCCTGATCAACTTCTAGCTGAGTGGTTCATTAAGTCCTTATTGCCATCTATCACCTAGGATGTGGCTAAAGGTGGAGTTGTTACAGAAGAGCGAGTGATTGCTCATGCCCAATACTTGGATTTAATTTACACACAATCTGGCATGCTCTATGACAAAATTCCACATGCATCGTGCCTAAATCAATCCATTCCAACTCCACCATTGAGTAGGGACTCTCATGTCGGCGATGGTGTGATCGGTTCCTCGAGCACGCAAACAACAAGTAAACCATTTAGTCAATCGCTTTCCATTTTGAATCAAATTGTAAATGCATCTGAGGTTCCTGCTTCCATGATTAATGTTGTGTCATCTGATAAAGGTAAGAATCAAAAGCAACCAGGAAGCAAGAAGAAAGGGAAAAATAAAAAGAAAACTAAAAACCCTCCTCAAGAGAAATCATTTGATTCCTTTAAGCCGGGAAAGAAGCCTCGTTATCCATGTCTAATATGTAATGACGAGCATTTTACAAGAGATTCTCCTCACCGCTCGAAAGTTTCTAAGCTATTAAAAACTTCTACCGCATCCGCAGTGTTGATAGATCCGTTTCCAACCTCGGATACCAATATGGTTGCAACAGAAAATGCTTCCCAATCCCAGGTATTAATGTTATCCATATCAAAACCTAAAGATGAAATTTTGGTTCAGACACGTAGTAGAGATTATGGTAATCCATCATCATCGTCAAATAATCAGGCCACTGATCAACCTGGTTCTTCGACTTCGACCACATCGGAAAATATTCCACTACCCATTGCACCAGAGTTAACAATAAAGCCACCTAAGGGAGTTGTGCACAAATCAACATTTAACCTCAAGCTCGAGTTGCTCAAAATTATAACATAGTAGAAGATCTCGCTCAGTCTCCTTCTGCTATGTCGATGCTTGAGGTATTACAAAATTTCCCCTCCCAGAAGTAGGCTTTACTGTCAGCAATAGGTGGAGTAGATCCAGCGGATTCTAATCTTGTGGTTTTTAATCACTTAGGATATACACCATAGTGACCAACACAATTAGCTTTTCTAATTTAGACTAGAGCTCTAAATAAAAATATTCATCGAAATATCATAGATGAGGAAGCTTCTACCTACATTATGTCAATGAGCTGTTGGAAAACACTAGGGTCACCTATGTTGCCAAGATCACCAACCACATTGAAAGTTTTTCATGGAAGAACATATACTTCATGTGGGATTTTAAATAATTTGCAATTAGAACTAGGGGGAAAAACAGTAACTGTTGAGGTTGAGGTGGTTGACGGATCCCTTGACTACAACATTTTACTCAGATGACCATGGGTTTATGTTATGGATGCTATTGTTTCCACGTACTTTCGTACGATTGCATTTTCTCATAAAGGTGGAATAATAGTTATCGACCAAACTTCATTTTTTGCCTCTAGTTCTCAAGTTATGGGAAGCATTTCGTTTGTAAATGGACCACTACTTTCACTTCAATCTATTGGTGTAGGTATTTTCAAAGATCCCTCCCTAATGGGTACTTTCACACTTCCTCCACCATCTGGAATTTTGGAAGTTGCGAGAGTCGAGACATGTAATATGTTATCCTCTACTTCATCAGATTTAAAGAGGATCACCAATAGTATTGAAGATGAAAGTTTTACTGAGGTTATGCCGCTAAGTCCCATCGAACTCGCATATCAATCAATTTTTCTTGCTTGTGCGGCATTTCCAAATCCACATTCACCGATTGTATGGGTAGATCGTTCACTTGAATACGATACTTCTTTTGATCCTTTTGCTTGTATTTATTCTATAGAAGAGGAAATCATCCAATCAATGATGTTAGGAGAAGAACCATGGGAAGATTATCATCATCGTTTCCATCTTCCAGATTCCAGTGAATATTATTCTGATGAGCTCATACACCCTTCAATTGTAGATTTCTTTTCGAAATTTGTTAGAATAGATTCAATATTGAGCGTAATTTGTCTAACATAGAAGAAACCATTTCTATAGACATTTCGACCAAGCCTAACATTGTAGAAAATATTCATGTCGGCAAATCTTGTTCTCCTTCGGAACTCGATATTTATTGTGCTCTGTTTTGTGAATTTAGAGATATATTTGCATGGTCTTATGAGGAGATGCCACGCATCGATTCAAGCATTGTTGAACATCAAATCAAAATGTACCCTGATGTCAAACCAGTACAACAACGGCTTCAACCTGCACATCCAAAGAAAGTTGTTGCCATTAAGACAGAGGTCGAGAAACTTTTGCGTGCTAGCTTCATTTACCCTGTACCTCTTACCGATTGGGTATCAAACATTGTTCCCATGGTGAAAAAACAAGGAACAATTCAAGTGTGTGTCGATTACTAGGATGTAAATAAAGCATGTCCAAAAGACAATTATCCTACACCCTTCATCGACTAGATTATTGACGAATGTGCCACGTGTGAAATCTTTTCATTCATGGATGGATTTTCCGGCTACAATCAAATCAATATCTGCCCAGAGGATCAGTCAAAAACTGCATTTATTTGTCCCTGGGGCACATTCACATATAGAAAGTTACCTTTTGGTTTGAAGAATGCAGGGGCTACATTTCAGAGGGCAATGAACTATGCCTTCCATGACATTAAGAACATTGTACAACCATATCTTGATGACTTGCTTGCTCATTCACGAAAGCAGACTGATCACCCGAAGATGGAATTCGACTTGATCCAACTAAGGTTCAGGCAATACTTGACTTGCCTTCACCTTTGAATTTATTAGAATTACATAAACTTCAAGGGAAGGCAAACTTTCTGAGGAGATTCATTCCAAAGTATGCTGAAATGGCTAAAGGTTTTACACGTCTGTTGAAGAAAGAGGTACCCTTTCATTGGGATCAGGTTGCGCAAGCTTCCTTTAGTGCTCTAAAAGATTCCCTGATTAGAGCATCATTAATGTATGCCCCAAACTATCAACAAGACTATTGCCTGTATGTCACCGCTGCAGATACAACCATCGGAATGGTTTTAGTCCAAGAAGAAGATGGAATAGAACATCCAGTATATTATTTGAGTCGTAATCTCAATGATACAGAAAGGACATATTCTTATGTTGAAAAGTTAGCTTTGGTTGTCGTTCAAATTGTGCAGAGGTTTCGTCACTATATTCTCCTGCGTAAAACTTCAATTATCTCTGATTACAACCCTATGACATACATTTTGTCACGTCAATTGCTGGGGGGCAAATATTCGAAGTGGATAGTTATATTGCAGGAATTTGATTTGGAATTTACTAAATCTAAATCAAATAAATCTCTTGTATTTGTCGAACTACTTTCCAACCATCCCTCATCTTCCAACGATTCAACATCAGAAACATCAATCTTGGATGAGTCTCTGTTTCTAATTTCTTCAAGTGATCCATGGTATGGGGATATATTTCTCTATCTCCAGACCCAAGCTTTCCGGCCCGATACCTCTCGCTCTCAACAGCGACGTATCCGATACCAAGCCAAAAATTATCTGATCATTGGTGACATGCTTTATTGCCGTGGTATCGATACGATTTTACGTAAGTGCCTCACTCATGAGGAGGCCAAGAAAGCTTTGAATGAATGTCATTCAGGTGCTTGTGGTGGACATTTATCTGGATATGCAACAGCACAAAAAATTCTCCGTGTTGGTTACTTTTGGCCAACAATGTTCAAAGATTGCATAATTGCTGTCAGAAGTTGTCATGCATGTCAAATATTTGATCGAAAAGCTAGATTACCACCTGTGCCTTTGCATCCAGTAGTCGCTATTGGACTATTCGCTAAATGGGGCATTGATTTTATGACATGTAACCCCACTTCGACTAGGGGCCATGGGTATATTTTAGTCGTTGTTGACTATTTTACCAAATGGACCGAGGTGATGCCTAAATTAAACAGCAATGGTCAAACGTCTACATTGTTTTTTTCAACCACGTGGTTGCCAGGTTTGGTGTACCATAGGTCATAGTCACAAATCATGGTCACATTTTCACAATCACATGATGGTTGAGTTGACTGCCAACATGATAGTTCTACTCCATAATATCTGCAAGCTAGTGGACAAGTTGAGGCTATCAACAAGGTCCTTAAGCACATGTTGCAACGAATGATTGGAGTTCATAAAAGAAATTGGCATTTAATCTTGTACTCGGCTTTGTGGGCATATTGGACCTCGGTCAGAAATGCTACCGGATTCACACCCTTTCAGTTGGTGTATGGTTTGGAAGCAAACTTGCCAATTCAATGTGAAATTTTGTCATTCAAACTCGTAATTGACCTACTACCTGACACTTCTGAGGAAGAAGCACATTTCTTGGAATTAATCCATCTGGATGAAACTCGTTGTGATGCCACATTGGCTAACGAAGTGTACAAGAAACAGGTAAAGGCGCAATATGATCAAAATTTCAAGCCTCGAGTCTTCTTAGAAGGTGACCTAGTCCTGCTTTATGATCAGGAGTCTGATAAAATTGAAGCAAGAAAATTTGAACCGCTTTAGATGGGCCCTTATATTGTTAAACGCGTTTTGACGAAAGGTGCCTACGAGTTAGTAGATTATGACAAAATTCCATTGTCTAAGCCCAGAAATGGGTTGTATCTAAAACATTACTATGCTTAATTAAGTATGGTAAAACTCATGTAAATATGCTTGGAATGCATGTGTGAGTGTGTTTCTTTTAGGGGTTTATTTTGGTTAAGTAATCCGCTTTGCATTTGGTGCAGATGTCGAACTTTTTGGAACCATTTGTTGGTTATACCGACGGTGCTAGTCATAGTACGCAGAACCTATCTTCTGCAGCATGGGCTATTTTCGCTCCAAGAGGCGAGTTGATGAGTTTTAGAGGGATTTGTATTGGTCAATCGACAAACAATATCGTTGAGTATAGCGCATTGATTGAACTTCTCTCTGATGCCATTTCATTTGGCATTCGTTGAATCATCATTAGGCTGGACTCACAGCTCTTGTACTACAAGTTGTTGGCGTTTATACTATCTGAAACCCATCAATTCATTGTATGTTCCTTAGAGTTCGTACTTTGGAAAGGTATTTCGAGTTTATTCAATATCAACATATTTCCAGAAGTCTAAGCACATTAACTGACTCTCTAGCAAATTATGTGTTAAATAGACATTTGCAACATATGTAAAAGTAAATGTTTTCAATTAGCATCATCAGTTGAATAGGATTGCGTCACTCAACCATAATAAAACCCTAAAAGTAAAATAGATAGTTGTAAAAAGTTTTTACAAACAGTTTGTGTCCAAGACAAAAATTGGTCATCTGACCCAAAACTAAAATGTATGCAGAAAAAGCATCTAAGTAGACTAGTGGTGCTCATGATAGCAGGTCACTACCTATGCTATCATACGCAAGAGTCTCATCCAACGACCTGGTACACCGATGGTGTGGCGCTGCAGTAGCATAGGTAGCTCCTCGATCCAGACATCCGGAATACCCAAGGTTAATCCCTCTATGTGATTTTGCAATTCAACCAGAGTCTCGGCCAAATCCAAGTCTCGGAGAACCGCTCTCCCTATAGTTCTTTGTGCTGGTGCAGCTACATCTCGTAGGTCCCCCACAGGTTGAACAAGTCCAACATCTGTATGCATAAAAAATTGATTTTATTTAGTCTTGGAATTAATCAAAAACACAAAAAATGTAAAAACTTTAAAAACTAAGAACACTTGGTCAAACAATTTACCAATAGCACCCACATTGCTCCAACTAGTAGTGGTAACTCTGGATCGTCACGAAAATCCATTTCTAAATATGAATATTCTATGAAAGTCATCTCCTGTCGATTGAACCATTCAAAGAATGTAGGGGTAAATACGATCGAAGAATGGTCGCCATGTCTAGCCATAAGATCTGCCACCTCTGCATCTGTGGGTCTCTTGGTTCAGATACACCCAATGAAATAAGTTGTAGCTACAAGAGAGGAATTCTCTCCAAGGTAAAAAAAAAATAACGATCGATCCATAGCCAAAATTCTTGATCTTTCCTTTTTTCACCTTGGTCAGTTGCTCTTTCACAGATGAAAAGACACCCCCGCACCAATTGAACAACTTTGGCTCTAAACATTCTAAAGCATACTGCATGTATGATTTGTTGGCCAAATGAAGTGTTGTACTTCCAGCCAATCTAGTAATGGTAAAAAGGATCATCCTTAGCGGTAAATCACTAACATCCTTGATGAGTATCTTTCCATCGCTGCTAAGCTGGGCACCTTGCCTACAGAACTGTCGCACATAATCTTTCATTGACCTACCCCCGTGGCAAAGACTTGTTAGTGAAATGGGGGCACCCCCCCTTGATAGTCCAGTTAGCAAGTATATATCATCGATGGTAAAAGGGACCTCTTTGTCCCGAATGTGAAAAGATTGATTTGTCAAATCCCATGATTGAACAAGGAACCATAGAAGATCCATCTGCTGCCGCATGTTGGATAATTGGAAATACTTGAGTAACCCACAATTTCTTAGGGCCTCGATTGTTTCCTGATTATTCAAGGCTATGATATCCTATTCTTCTTGCTCTCCTTCTCTCCATATGATTACCATTTTAATCCTTGAATTGGAAAAAGAAACCCTAGGGAACTCAAAACCCTAAAACTTTTCTTAACTAAAATAGAGAATAAAATGAAAGAGAACAGAATTAGATCTTACTTGATCCAAACAGCACAAGGAATGATCCGTTGAATCCTCCACATCCACTGGTGAGCTACAGGGAGAAACTGCTCCAGAGATCAAAAGGCAAAAACAAGATGGTGAAAATGAATGGTCTGAACCAGCTTTTATATTTATTCTTTGCACATTAATCGAGTAAATATTGGTTTTCATTTATTTAATCCATGAACATGTATTTTTTAATATATTTTGATGATATCTGGAGCAGGGTTAATAACTGATGCAGTTATGATGTGCTTACGTGTAAATTTAACATCTTTGACCACAAAGCAAACTTTTATCACTTTTTCGAGATTTGCTAAAAATGAAAAAGGAACCCCGTGGAGTCCTCTTTAAGCTCTTTTCAGACTCTCTAAACATGAAAATATTGTCGAGCGTTTGTTGTCTCTAGCTCGTTAATGGATTAGAATCAATATCTACTCAGTGTAGTTTTACCCCTTTTTTGGGCTGAGTTAGATTAACTACGAAAAAGGTACTCGTTGATCAAACATGATCAATAGGTTCTCTCTTATATTGTTTTATGCTTTTTTGGGCTTGAGAGACAAATTTACGAAAAAAAAAAACTTGTGGAGTTTTCTTTTAGTCCCTTTTCAGACTCTCTAAATATGAAAAGGACCGAGTTATCTTTGTCGTTAAACTCGTTAAAAACTTTAAATAGCGACAAACTTGTCCATCTAGACAAGACCGAGTTTCACCTTCACTAGACTCGTTAAAACATCAAATAGCGATGGATTCACCCAAAGGGTGGAATTATACAACAAGCATATGTTATCCTCCTCAAGCTTGATAAAAAATAAAGAGGTACTAGTTAAAATGACTGGGGAAAATGGGAAAAAGCTGAGAACACTTTATGGTAGCAGGTTGCTCTTGAACATGACACTTTCACCTCATCATCATGACCATGTGGGTTGGGTCATTCAACTTGATGGTTATCACACCGTTGGTCTATCATACCATCCCTCACTTTGTTTTGGGTCAATGCTACCAATTCACTTCAATGTCACCGATATGTTCAAGAGAAGTCATTCAGTTCAAAACTTCATCCTTTACAATACAATAAACCTTCATTTTCATGCCCGCCATTCCTGAACCTTGTGTCGTCAGTCGATGTTTCATCTCCAAAATAATTTACCTTATTTCGTGTCATTGATGTGGGATACATCAAGGCCCTCCTCCGACGAGTCGCTTCTTGTCGACATCAACACATCATCCAAGAAGTTTACTTAGAAACACCCCTTCAACACCTTGAGGCTTGCATACATCAATAGTAGATTTCTCGCTTTTGGCGATAGGTTGACATCATTGGCCTTCGACCGAAAGACTTTGTACGGTGTTCGACATCAAATCATTTATTCACACCTTGCGAAATGTACTGCAGCGCCTTGAGGGTCATCATCATTATCGGTGATTCCTCTCGCATCTCTTAACAGCTTACATCATTGGTTGGTAATCAGGCGATGTCCATGTTCGACCTTAGATCATTTATTCACATGGTTAGACTTGTACATTGAGTGAAAGATTGGATGAGATTGAAGACCCCGGATCTAGTTTCATCCATCCGGGCTGCAATATATTTTCAGGAGTACTATATCAAATGTAAAAATGGCCTTACATTCACGGTCATCCATTCATGGATCTATATCTGTAGACGACTATATTTGTACATGTAATGAAAGTTTATAATCTGAGCATGGGTATGCCTTCCCTCAGCTAGTTCATGAGAAAAAAATCAAATTATCATGATATTTGTATTGTAACTGATGTAGGTCTCCTTCCATTTTGAAACCTTCTCTCTGAATGGTAAAGCATCTCACTCGACATGTTGTTTTCGACCTCATGCTTTAGGGGGCAACTGTTACAGGTCAATTTGGGCACATCAATCCCGACTTCTAGATCCGTATTTTTAGGGTCCATCAAACCCTAATTCAGTTGTTTTCATTCCCTAATGAAGTCAACCTACATCATGCTTGCCTCCCAAGAGTTTCCATGTCACCATTCATCTAAAAAAATTCCCCTAAGGAGATCAGTGCAGGTTGCCCTTTATCAGGCTGCATTGCAATGCAAAAACTGCACTGTCTAGGTGCATTGCAGCGCAGTTAGCCTTTGTTTCACCTACGCTGAGCGAGATTCATCGAATTTTTTAAATGAATCCATTGGATTTTTCATCCAATGGATGCTTCTGGAAGTTTCTAGGTTGATTGAGCTCGCATTTGGATGAGGAAGGAGATGAATGAACCTCAATCCATTATCCCTTCCTCCATGGAACCACTTCCCAATTTTGGCAAAGCATTCATGAGGGCCATTAATGGCTTAACCTCCTGTTGTGCCCTACAACAACCCCCCATTTCATATCATTATTATTCTCAAAACTATAATGTGAAATGGGTCCCTTTTGATTTTAATTGGTATCAACTTAGTGTTACTCAAAAAGGTCCGAAAACAAAATAAAAACATTACTAAACCTTTTTGATAAACCGATTAAAAGGTCTTATACATATATAAATGATTAATCTTTTATCATTACGATAAAGCGATCGCAATATCGCATATCGCAATGACATAGGAGGCATAACTTAAAGACCCATTGGTTTTCTCCGACGCGACAACTCGCAATAGGCTATCGGATATCGAGAATAATAAGTTGGCACAATAAAATTCCTTTTCGCTCCTATGCGATGCGATACTGCTATCGGCGATCGGCGATTTACCATGCATGCTTTTAAAGTACCCAGTTAATACTCCCGATGTGATGCGATATCACTATCGGCGATCGGGGATTCCAAATGCAACCAATGTAACAATTTAAGATTTCCCCGACGCCCAATTGCGATAAGGCCAAAAGCGCGAATTTCAAAAAATCTTAAAGAGTTATTACGATTAATTCGTATTAAAAGCCTTATCTTCCGAACAACCATTCATCTGCGCTCAACTGCCAAAACATCCCAGGCACGCTTAAACAAATCATTCGGCCAATAATCGAAATGATGGGCATTTAAAGGATTGACAGGTCTTAACGGCCATTTAATGAAACAGTAAGCCTAGAAATCTTCTCACAGATTGTATCCGTGGCCACCTTAAGTTAATCATTCATCATGCATTGATCGATATATATCTCACTCATATTCGGTTTGCGCTATCAAATTTTTGTATTACGTTCATTTTCACTCCTGTGCAGAACTCTTCTGAAGTAACGAATTCAAGCAGAATGGGGAAGAAGTCCAAGAAAACTGCAATCGCTTCCGCTTCGTCGGCCACAGGACAACTCATCGCTGATCCAAGAACTAAAAATAAAGGATTGATATCGGATACTACATGTCTAGGACTCGGCAAAACTACTTGGCAAGGTACCTATAATTTGATTGAAGCCAAAGAACCAGAGAAGACAGTAGTACAAGCCTCAGCAGATAGCACTCGAAAATCTGATGCTACTCTAAAGGACTTAGCCAACTCTTTCCTTCATCGGATAGCAGCTCGGGAACCAATTCTCCCATATACGAATGTAGTGAGATGGGCAATTCAGGAAATCCCAATCACAGACAGAACCTTCAGCACCAGAGATGGGAGAATCTTCGGTTCATTTCAATCTGATGATTTGAGGCAAATGTATCATTTGCCTGTGCCAGAGAAGAAGTACAACACGGCATTTCTAGAGAAATTCCAAGATGAGAACGAGACTGAATCCGAACCCATTCAGGAATGGAGGCAAAATCCGGAAAAACACAAGCATGAATCTTCGGGTAAGTATTCGGTTGATTCTCTATGCTCTCCTTATTGCTATGCTGGGATAATGATGTGTAGGTTGTGGGGGTTACATGATTCCGCTAATTTTACTATAGAAATGGTTCCCTTGATGGAAGCGGCATGTAATGGTGAAATAATGGATTGGGCAACTATATTGTCTGATAAGCTAGCAACCGCAGTTCTTGATTTTAGAACCAAATCCCGCGTCACTGAAAGGTTTATTCCCCCATTCTACTATAGTGCTTATATGCTAGACATCCTGTGTTTTAAATCTGAATTTCCTGTACTCGGATGGAGGTGGACTTCGCAAGACCCCACGCCCATTCACATATACCATCAGAAGTTGTGGAAAACTTACTACAAGCACCATTTATACCAAATCTGCAACGGCTTTATGTTACCCATTCATCATTCTATTTTTAATAAGTCGGCCCCTAAGATTTCCTACCAAGCAGGGATTGATTTGACATCAATAGGAAGTTGGTTCGGGGAGGAAAAGTTTACTTATATCAGAATTTTCGGCAGTCAAGCCAAACCTCACGTTCTTCCTTTGTACATACCTGATAAACTGCTGGCTAGAGAGATAGCCTATCAGATTATCTCCGAAGGAGTTACACAAACTCTAAAGAAGAATAAGAAGCAGATCTGGCCCTCTTTTCCCTGAGATGTGGTATCTACACTCTACATGATTCCAAACATGCAGAGAAAGAATCTGAAAAAATAAAGTCATTAACTCTGGCAACTCTCCCTATTAGGCGATTTGATCCACGCAAAGTCGCCTATAATGCACTTGAACAGGCCAAATTGACCAAGTTTGAACATAAAGAAGATAGGTTTGAGGACCTGTTCTCATCAGCCGAGTCAATGTACCAAGTTAAATCACTGGCTATAATCGAATACAAAGATGAAGGATTAGTTGAATTCAACAGACTTAGAGAACAGAGGTTGCAAACTCTGCCTCTAGATCTGTTAGCGACAACCCCAACAACAGAATCAAGCGAGCCTGAGCAGCGACTTATCAAGGAATCTCCTGTTACATCAAAAGAACAGGAAGAAGTGCATATGAAAAGACAAGAGGAAACCCAGGCAAAAGAGCAGGAACAGAGCAGCATAAATGTAAATGAAAATACTCAAAAATTCACCCGAAATTGCTCCAGGAATGGCAGCAATTCAATTCAATTATCGGTAATCTTGAGTGCTCTAAAGATGACGAGACATCAAAAGAGGTTAATACACAGGAGGCAACTTCAAAACAGGTTTCAGGTGAAACCAACGTCCTACCCAGTTCAAAAGAAGTAGAGATAATCCCAAAGGATCCTTCCGACCAAGTTATTTTGCAGATAGAAGAAATTCATCCCTTAGATGTCTTCTATAGCCCAAGACACAAAGCTGTGGTGAAACGACAGAGGAAGAGGAGAAGGACTGGTCAACCTTCCTTATTCCCAGAACAAACAGTGACGGGCAATGTGCTTTGGAAAGAGGAATTTGACCCCTCTGATGATCTAACAAAACTATCACAATATGCTGGAGCCTATTCGGCGGCAACAATAAACAAGGCATCAGAGGTGAGCAGTTTATTGAAAACAAAAGACCAGATCTTCTCATTACAAGCGCAACTATCAGAAGCATAGCAAAAGGCGGAGCATGTAGAACAACAATTGGTAATACAACAACAAATAAATAACCAATTGACTAAGCAATTGCAGGAAGAAAAACAGAGGATTGATGATAGCGCAGCTCAAAAGCAGAAAGAGCTATTCGAGGCATTGGCACAACTAGAAGCAACGAATGAACAAATGCGGAAGTCAAAAGATGAGCAAATTGCTCAACTATCAGCTCAGCTAGAGAAAACAAAGAAACTTCCACAGATAGATGAATTCAAAGTAGAGGCATTGCAGATAAACAAGGGATTGATAAATCAGATAAAGCTTTTATGCCAACAAATCGCCCAGGCGGAACCATTATGCGATTTAATGACATCAATAAGTGAGAAATAGGAAAAAGCTAGAACAGACTTGGATCAAGCCGAAGAAACATTAACCAATTTTCTTGAATGGCAAGATACCGATCTAGGACAGGCGGCTAATTTACCAAGGATTTTAGAATCGCATAAAGAGATATTATTTACAGAATGGCAGTCTCAGTTAATGAAAGCAGAGAGAGCAATTTCAAGATGCAAATCAACCACTAGTAATTTGGTTGAATTGGTTAATAATACTCTTTACTTGTCCAACATGATCTCTCAATGTACTCCAGGCAAATTGACAGCAGCTAAAACATTGGAGCAGTCATGTTACCCGGAACTAGAGAAAAATGGAAGATTAATCGCAGGAATTAACAGTTTGACATGGGACACCTATTGGTTCTTTTTAGTCAAACCGCACAGCCAGAGAGCCGCCCTCAAATGCCTTACAGATGCAATCGGGTATATCATTCCCGATATTCAGGATGCCACCTATGCTGCCCAACTCAATTCTCGCCTCAACAGACCACCCGAAGTGGAGCCAATGCTTGCGATAAGTCAGCTCAGGTTTAAAGGCAAACAGCCTGAATGATGATTCATGCCGCCGACTGCCAGATCGCTGTGAAAGAGATATTTAACATCAATTGATACCAATTAAGTAGGATTTCAGTTTCATAGATATTTAGCTTAGTTTAGTATTTATATACCCTTTCATGTATTTAGAAAGGGTCGTAAAGTTTTGTATATGACTTAAAACCTGAAGTTGCACTATTGTACTCCAGGGATATTCTTTTATAAAACTAGACCAATCATTCTGATTTTGATAAAGAAGCTTTTATGCGAATGTGCACTACTGTCTTTGTTTGAAAGTATGGAAGAAGAATTTCAAATAGCGATTGATATTGGGAGTGATAAGCAGCTCATATGGTACTATTATCTATGTCTGAACTCATTCTTTTTATATGAATTGTCATTTGATCGCTCTTGCTATTATCGGATATATACATGTGTTTTAACAGCATCCTTTATTCATTCCACTATTGGATGTGTATAGTATGCTTTTCTTCTAATCATGTATGCATCGATGATATAAATGATAAGTGTAGCAATATTGTGTTAATCACTTTGTTTAACTATTTAAATAAAGTAATCTTTGAATGAATAAATATCTATGTTTATTTGATAGAGTCATCTATATGCCTGTCGATAGACAAAGATCATCAAACGCTACATTTCTAAAGAATAACAGTTCCCAGGATTAGTATTGGTTCTTTTATTTTTGTTGATAGATTAATTTATTCACCTATCATTAGATTAGATAACAAATCGCTCATCCACCCCTTTATTCATTATTGGGAAACTAGTCCCATTATATCCAGTCGGAGCCACCAACCCAAACGGAAACGAGCTGTATTAAGGTCCGGACCGGGTGGTTATCCCCCAATGTTGATACAACGATTTTAGGGGCATCAACACCTCCTCCATTCGGCTATAAATTGACCAAGCATTCAAAGGCTGGTCTAGGTTGGAATTTCTTGAGCTAAAGAAATGTTGTTTGAATGAGATTAGTAAGAGTATTGTAATGATGTCAAATTGTTGCTTCATGACGAGAGAAGGGATTGAAACTAGAAGGAAGACACTGAATCAAGCATGAACATTCATGGGTTGTAATCTTTCCTTTTATCAATAAAGAATTCTAAGTTTTTTCCCTTCATGTGTTCATATGATGTATATCATATTCTAGATTCTATGATATGTTTAGTTAATGGATCGTTATTGTATGCTTTGATGGGTTTCTGTCTCGGCTTCTGTGCATGTACTTTCCAAGCGAGTTAAGTACAGAAAGGAGCGGCGAAATTGGTCAAAGGAGAGAAGGATCGAGCAAAATTTACAGGTTGGTTCCTTTTCCTCCTCCTCTTATCTGTTAATCATAGGAAAAGCAACGAATTGCTTTATCTGTTGTTTCTAGACTAGCTACTAGGTCTAGAGGGTTAGGCGTTTGTAGAAACACTAAATTTGCCCAAAACAACCTGCTTATCCAAGATTTGTCGACTCCATTCCCTAAAGTAGAGGTCATACCTTCGATTCAATGGATTCTGATGGTGAGCCACTGCATTGGCAACCTTCTCACTACAACAAAAACCTGTGATTAGCATCCCTTTTTGCTTCCTTTTTTGCATCTAGAGACCATTTTTGGTGCTATTTGTGTCCATTTATCAAATATGGTGCAAAACTTGATGCAAAGTTTTCATCGAGTTTTGCAACAAGTCTTACATCAAGTTTAGCACCAGGTATTGTAATAGGTTTTGCACCAGATTTTACACCAAGTTTTGCGCCACGTTTTATGCCAAGTTTTGTGCCATCCTTTTCACCATGTTTTGCATCAAGTTTGGCACCTAATTTTGTTTCACCATCTTTTGCATCCTCTATTGCATCCATTTTTGCATATTTTTTGCATCCCCTTTGTGCCAAGTTTTGCATCGAGGTTTGTGTCTAGTTTTTGCATCTAATTTTGCATCTACTTTTGTTGCATTGACTTT